>PVKN010018198.1:0-16951 GCA_004027915.1 Capromys pilorides
GTGAGCTTCCTGTTTTCAGCTTCCTAAGCGCTGGAATTACAGGTGCCCACCACCATGCCCAGTCTGAGGTGCCTTTTAATCGTACCCCTGGGGCGGAGCTGCCACAGTACTCCAGGGATAGAACTCTGGTCTCTGTGCCTAGTCCATGGAGCTATCTGGCTGGCCCTTGTAACATTTTAATGTTACAGTCAAATTCATTTTCTTTCTCTTCCTCCTCCTCCTCCTCTTCCTCCTCCTCCTCTTCTTCCTCCTCCTCTTCCTCCTCCTCTTCCTTCTCCTCCTCTTCCTCCTCTTCTTCTTCCTCCTCTTCCTCCTCCTTCTCTTCCTCCTGCTCTTCTTCTTCTTCTTCAATTGAAATAGGGTCTCTTATGTAGTTCAGGCTGGCCTTGAACTCACTGAGTAGCCCAGAGTGGCCTCGAACTCATAACTGTCCTTCTGCCTCAGCCTTCCCAATGGTGGGATGATAGGCATGTGCCACCACTCCTTGCAATCAAATTAATTTCTGAATGAGTTCTGGTGTCAAAAATATCATGGAGCTGCTACTGTATTTAGTGCGTGAAGAATTAGAACACATATTTCAGGTTGTCCAAAAATAATGTCAGGGCACCCAGTGGCCAACCTGTGGATAAAAGGAGTGAACCACAGTGAGGATACACTGAGTGAGTAGACAGCGCTATTGTCTATTTTGTTGTTCTTAATAGCTCCTGAAAATTTCAATATATTTCCGCCAGAGTTTGGGAGGATGTATTTCCCTTCCCATCTGAAAATAATTGATTATAGAGTTTTCAAACAAACCTTCAATTTACATATTCTTTAAAGTGTATTTAAGCTGTGTTTTGATTACTGCTTTCTATTTTGTGTTAAATATTTATTGATATTAAATAAAAATATTTCTGCCCTAATATTTGCACTGATTGCTAATATTTTAAATTCACGTTGTCCCTGTCTTGGTTACTACTTTAATATCAGAAGAGTCCATTCAGAAGAAAAGGAATAAGCCGTTGAGTTTCCCAGGTGCAGATTAAAATAGGTAAATGAACGAAAGCGCTGTGCTTTACCCGCCAGCGGACGCGAAAGGCCGGCGGGGCCCACAGCGCCTGGGTTTCCGAACCGGGATTCTGTTAAATGTATGAACCTCACCTTCTGTAAAGATGACAGCAAGAGCTACGCAAGTCAAACTGTGCACAATATTTCGATCTGAGGAAGCAAGAAAATTTCCATCTAAATTTTTGTGTCGTGTCCACGTAGTTCGCCAATCTGAGATTAGGTAGCCGCGAGCACAGGTAAGTTAGGAAAAACGGGCAAAAAACAGTCCATCGATTGGCTTTTTATTTCTTACATCCTCTCTCACTGGTCAAAATACTTAAAAAAAAAAAAAAAGCAAAGAAAGAGAAAACACCGTCTTCTGTGGTGTCGGGAGCGGACGCAGAATTCCAGGTACCGGTCTAGCTGATCTACCCGGTCCTGGAGGGCAACCAGCGCCCCGGGGCTGTTCCCGGGAGGAAATCTCGGCGCCTCTGCAGGGGACGCTCCCGCCTCCCTCTGCACTTCTCGATGCTCGGCCGAGCGCGGTCCCCGAGGCGGCCTCGCAGGCGCGCGTCTCGGGTCTCAGGCCCGGGCGGGTCGGGCGCAGGTTTCCTCGATCCGAGTTGCGCGCTGCAATTTTACAAAGCCCTTGGCCACCTGCGCGCCGGCTCGCCCCAGTCGGCGCCGCTCGCGGGCGCGGAAGAGCGAGGCCCGGGCTCGGCGGGATGCGGGCGGTGAGCGAGCGGGCTCCGGGCTGCTGCAGGGGCGCGGGGCGCGGCTGGGGTGGCCTCCGGGGGCTGGCCTTTGGGAGCGCTTCGGTCGCCCTCAGCTCCCGCAGCACTGGGGCAGCGCTCTAGAACTCTGCGCTTTCCCCAGTAAAGTGCTGGGGTGGGGTTGGGGTGGGGTGGTGGTGGGGGGCGCTAGCTTCCGGAAGCAGAGAGCACCCGGGTCTTCCTGCGGGGCGCTGGGTGTCGTCCCAGTTGGCTCTTCCTCCTTGCACCTACACAGTGCGGCATGACCTCCCTGGGCTCAGGCCTGCACTCCCAAGGCCTGAGTGGACTGCAGGGAAAAGGACAGGGGCCGAGGCGTCCCCAGAGCCCCTGCCTTTCAGCCCTCTACTCCTGTTCGCCACTGTTCTGCTGCGGAAGGCAAAGCAAGAGCAGATGTTGGTTGGTGATTGCCACCCATTTATGAATGAAGACGATATTGTCAAAGATAGAGATTTAAGGGTTTTGGTGAAGTTCAGAGAGGCAGGCTTGTTAGCCCAAACCACACTTAAGACTTTTACCAAAAAATTGTGGGTACTACAATTTCAAGTCGTGGGAACTAAGCCAGGAGATGGGATGATGTTATTTAGTGTGGCGTGATGAGTGGCGAAATCGGAGAGGTGAGTCAGAAAGCTTTCTTGAAGAAAACGCGTAACAACTCACCATTACATTTTCTGGATGCCGCTTTTGTGGTTGTGGACGTTTGATTATTGAACTTGTATGAGTCCTAGAGTAATATTTCAAATTGATGTTACAAATATAAACCTTAATGTCATGGCTGGGCTTGAAAATACCCTTTTGAACTTGAGTTCTCAATTTGAACATTGTTTATTTAAAGCTTTTCTTCTATTTTATAACCACCACCAGAGTTCAAATTTGTTTACTTGCAAAGATCACTTAGTCAAATGATGATTATTGTGCTTTTATTTATTTATTTGTTTTTATTGTGCTTCTTGAGGTTGTATTCTAGACTATGGTAAAGAAGGCTGGATCAAAGTGCAGGGCTTGGGATGGGGATATAGCTCAGCAGCATAAGCATAACCTAGCTAAACGCAAGGTCCCAAATTCAATCCCTGGAACCTTCCCCCACGTAAAAAAAGGAGTTTTGTTTTTCTTTTCTATCTTAGATGTGTGATCAGTGGTATGAGCAAACAAAATTTTCTCTTCAGGAAAATAACATAAACTTTAATTTGTTTCAGAAGTTAAAAATGCATTTCTTGGAAATAGTTTTTGACAAATAATCTTTTTATTGCATGCAGAAAAGTGAAGACGGTTTGCTGTCTGCTAAGGATGATGATGGCTTTGGGAAGGCCCACGGTGCTTTCTGGGTAAAGATCATTAATTTGTGTTCTTTCGATTTCTGTGCTCTTGGTAGGTAACTGGACTGTTGCTCTTCGACAGCAGAGAAATCTTGTTTCTTCTATAATTTCTTTCCCATACTCAATATATTACCATGCCTATTCAATTTTACTCCAACCATCCTACTAATATTGGAGTCTAAACTATTCTGAGCCCAGCATTCTTCCAGGTGCAAGTAATTCAGCAAAGCAGCTTTCATTCCTGCACTTGTGGAGATTAGAGACTGGCAGTGAGCCAGAGACAGGTAAACAAAGTAAAGGAGTAGGAAAGAACAGGGTGTTGTGTAGAGCATGATCCAGAAGGTAGGAGGCACCTGGCCCAACCTCATTAAGTGGTGCTGGAAGACTCACCTGGAAAGGTCACACTCAGCCCTCTGCCTGCGTGCTGTGTGGAGAGCCACCGTGTAGGCCCACAACTGCCAGAGTGAAGGCCCCAAGACCCGGAGGACCTTGGCTCACTCCAGGACTCACTAGTTAGAAGTCAGGCTGAAGAAGGTGGCAGAGATTCTATCACTCAAACCCTTGCAGACTAGAAAGGGTTTGGGTTTATTCTGAGTGCAAGGGAAGCCATGGCAGAGTTTGGAGCAGGCACAGTGCATCCTGGGTTTCTGAGTTAAAGAACACCAGGGGGTTGGTAAACTTTCCCGACCTTGTGGGAAATAATCTCTGGAGACAATGCGGGACAGGTCTGCTTTCTTGGGGTGGTGGTGAGGCTAACTGTGGATATCTGCAGGACACCTCACACGCTTGGTGCCCATGGCCTCATGATGTAACAAATGATTCTAGTTACTTAGGTGCTGCTCTCTCACTTAAATCAGTAGTAAGAATGAGGCTGGCCAGAGAGCTCAGTGGACAGGGACAGGCGCAGGGATCGGGGTTCCATCCCCCAGTGTGCCGTGTGGGCCCCACCCCTGGGGCACACTGAGACAGCGATTGAGACTAGGCATGATAGCACATGCCTGTAATCCCAGTGTTTGGCAGGCTGAAAACAGGAGGATCAGTATGTGTCTGAGCTGTGTAGTGAAACCCTGTAGACCCTGTACTAAATAAATAAAAAGTTAAGAATAAGTGGAATTGTGAGTTGTACCCAGTGAAATGGTTTCTTTTCAAAATAATGTATCACTGAGCCCATAGGATTAAACTAGATTTATAAAAAACATACCAGTTATCACATAGATATTTGAGAAATGCCTTGATCTAGTGAATAAGATTTAAAAGTTCAGGCAGAAAGATCAGTTTTTCATTGCAGTCCGTTTTTGTTGCATGTGTTAGTTGTCTTCCTTATAGTATCATTTGTGACAATTAGTGATCACAGGCTTGAATTTCCTTGGTGCTTTTTAGTTTGCAAAATTGCTGAGTATCTTCCTATGTTGATAGCTAACTCAAGCCCAGTTTTCCTTACAATAGTGGTTCCCAAGTCATAGCAGACATTGTCCTGAGCTCCACCAGACCCTAGGGGCTACCAGTGTTGTCACTGGTTCTGGAACTGCATTCTCAGAACTAGAGCCAACAAACATGTCGGTCATTTATTGGTTGTTGACAGTAAAAGACAGATCTCTATTTTTTTACCCTACATTATTTTTCATTGAATTATTACTGATTATATTAGTTAGAAATATTCTTTAAAAATATTCTTGGGGGAAAAGAAATAATTCACATACTTACTTCTTCAGCTTCAGTCACTTATTACTGATGCCTTCCATGGTAAAGGATTTCAGAAAATACGAGAATATCTTCAACAGACAAAAAGCCACTTTCCCCAAAAATATGACCATCTCCTATTACACCATCTTGACAGCTCCATAAATAAGGCAAGTGAGTTGGTTTTTTAGAAGACTAAAGGAGGGCTAAAAAACAACATATAATGATTTGTAAGAGTTTTAACTTCGTCTGGTCTGATATCTAGGAACTGGATAAAAAGGAGTTTCAGTCTGTTTCACTGTTGATGAAATGTATTCAGCGATTCTTCAAAGACCACCCCAGAGAAGATGAGCCCCTGCTGATTCAGCAGGGACTGATCCCAAAGATAAGTGTCACACTTGAATTTTATGGCTTTTGAGTAACTTAAGGTGAGGGGCTGGGGTGTAGGTTCGGGTCATGTTCCAGGCTCTGGCATTGATCCCCTGGACTTCAAAAACAAACCACACCATGGACTAGATCAGTGCATAAAGAATTATATCCATTAATATATATTTTCCAATCATATATTAAATGCATATTTCCTAAGTGTAGGCCAGCAGAATACTTTGAGAATGCAGGGTTAAGGCAGGGACAGCCCATCTCCTTGACAAGCAGTGGCATGTTTTTAATTACATTAGCACATTTTACTGGGAAAGATAGGATAAGTAGGAGTAATTTATAATAGTACCAACAAGATGAAACCTAGAAAAGAACCATTAAAACTTCCTTTTCCCTTTGCAACACTATCATATTCACACTTTCTAAATGCTGGATAGATCTGAAAAAAACAAAACTTTTCTTTAAGTCATACTAGAAGGTCTTCTTACATTCTAAAATGAACATGAGGTACTGTTGTAAGCATCTTCATTAAAGGCATCTGGGAGCATGCAGCATTTGCAAAACGTTTCGCAGCTCAAATAGACCTGGGGAGGTCTTCACATTTGCTGGTGAGAAGTGAGGCCTGGCATGGAAGGCTGACCCATTAGAATGAAGTCCCTGATGAACTACTGAGAGACTGTAGCACCTAAAGTTTATCAAGACCAGTTTAGACCAAGGAGACCTTGTGTTCAGTCCATCTCTCTCCTAAGCCTCTACTAATTATAGGTCTGGCACTTGAAAAGGGAAAGAATCAGTGCTAGCCTTGACAAGCTCAACCCCAGGACTCTACAAGTATTTGTTGGGGACCATAAAGACTGGCTTTCTTGTCTGCATTCAGCTCTGCTTACCACCTTGGTACACTCACTCATGTGGTGACCAGAGGCAGGAGAGAGGAAACAAGCTCCATAGATTTTGAAATGGAGCACGATGACCCAAAGGTGCTTTGGAAATTAAACCAATGTTGGGTATATGAACTGGATTATACCCCAACTTGGTTTTCCTGCTTAGGGTTAAGAGTACTTCCCCAAGGTTTGAAAATGTCATGTCAAGTCTCTAGTGAATTTCAAAAATCAAAAAGAAGTTTCCATATTGTAACCAAATTCTCCTTGGTGATGGGGATTTCATAACTGTAATTATAGCTAGATGTCTTCTAAAACATACTGTCATTTCATATAGCTTTGGAGCAAGGAAAATATCCATATTATGAAGGAGAAAAAGATACCAAGATGTATACTTTGAACAGCCAGTTATTCACAGGCTAAACACAAGTTAGTTGGAAATTATTCTTGGTAGAAAAAGAATTTCCCCTTGGAAAGGAATTAATTTAGCTTTGTGCACTAAGGTCTAGCAGGATCAAGCAACTTATCTTCACCATATTATTATTGTGCCACTGCTATTGTCCCCAGTGGGACAGCTGGGGTGATGTGAGTGCAGCACATGCATGGGCTCAGGGAACACTTCCTGTTCCCAGATATTGATCAACCACTGTGTCATTTCCCCCACTCTTCCACATCTGTATGCAACCAATATGTGTGGGGGTGTGTTGGAGGGTGACAGGCTTGGAGGTGGCATATGGATTGGTGACAATATTGAAAAGTGTAACATTTTGAGCATGAGTATAGGAAAAGAATAGAGCTTTGGCCATGAGTTCCATAGGAAGAGATATTGTTTTCTTTTGGGAAGGAAAGTTTGCTTCAGAAGGTGAATGATGTAATACAAGTGTTTGTCATCTGATTTGGGACAGCAGCAACGATGAGGATGGTGTCATCCCTGATGCATGAAGGACGTTACAGTCACCTGGGGAGGTTCAACACTGCCCAAGACACAGCACCAGGGATTTTTACTCCCTGGGTGTGGGGTGGTCCCAGGCATTGGGGGTTTTTCATAGCTCCCCATGTTTTCCTGGTCAAGAATAGACTGCTCTTTAGTCGGGGTTCTATGGGTCCTGGGGTCCCATATGCCATAAATTTTGAAAGTCAAGCCCTTATCAGAGTTTTTCACTGCAAGTTTGTGTTGCTGACTTAAGTTAAATTAATGATTTCTAACTGTATATATAAACTTTTTCTTTCTCTTCTAAATATATATACATTTTTTTCTTGTAAGAGTGACTGACCAGCCTCAGCAAAGATGTCTGCTTTATTATGTATATTTTACAAGAGGTTACAGAAGTATATTTTAAATTGAACAATTTTAGCTACTTAATATGAAGTTAGACATGTAATTCCTATAAGATATTGGCAGAAGAAAGTGTGGCCCAGGGCATTTTTACCATAACCATGGCTACCACAGGAACACTTTCTAAATTATACATGTCCTTTGATCTTTGTGTTCTTGACTATCTCAAGCTTACAAGATTTCCCCCCTGTATTGGGGTCATTGATCTTTCAAACTTTCCTCACTAGAGTGTGGCAGCACATACCTGAAGTGCCAGCACCTATAGAACTAGGCTGAGGCAGGTGGAACTCAAGTTCGAGCCAGCCTGGGAAACTGAGACTTTGTCTCGTAATAATAAATAAAATTAAAAAACAAAACCTGGTGATGTAGCTCAGTGTGAATGCCCAAGGCTCAACCCCCAGTGCTGAAAACAAAACAAAACAACAAACCTGCCTCACTAGCTTCATGTGGCTTTCTGGTACCAGTTCTGCCTAAGCCGCTCTTGCTGGTATCTGAGAATGGAGGGCAATTCTAGAGGGTGGACTCTATTCTGAGGTGTTCTCTGGACAACAGGCCTTAGAGTCAGGCCTAACTGAAATAGTACGGAGTGGGGAAAAGCCCTTCAGGATTATTTTGCTCTAGTGAGAAAATTGCCCCATGGAACTATTAAATAGGCAGTTAGCTTTCAGCCCCAGGTGAATCTACCACTGTTTCTTCTCTTGTGTACATGGCTTCCTGGTTTGAAAGGACGACCAGCTTTGTGAGCACCAAAACCCTAGACTCGGGGACAGTGCTGATGCAGCTCGTAGAGGACTTCCTTGACTCCGCACTGGTAAGGGTGGCCCGGCTCTGTGAAGCAGGTCAGCTGCTGGGACTTGTAAGACTGGACTTCCGTTAAGATGTGAGATCTGTTAACAGACTCCCATGTGTTAAGAATATTATGTGAAATAAAAAGCATTTATATATATATATATATATATATATATATATATATACACACATGTCTGCATATATATGTATATATATTATCCAATGTGATAGAAACATGAGGTAATTTGTTTTCATGCATATGCATATTACTATTTGATGGCATCCATTCTTTTTTAATGATGTGACTGAAAGTCAAGCAGGCTTTCTCTGATTCTTCAGGATTTTAAGATTTTAATACCTTGCTACTACTGTGATTGCTTGTGTACTAATGACATAGCCTAGAATGCTGTCTTAAAAGAATATGATTTGTACTTTTTCTTTCTTATTAGATTATTTCCAGCAGTAGTACTAAAGGTAAGTACTATTACCTTCTTATTAATAGAATATTGTGGTGCAGATAGAAGACTATTTAAATGATATTTAAGAGTAAGCAGGTTTATACATTTAGATGTTCTGAACCCTATGGTAGTGTGCTCTCGATTGCATTTTATTGAAAAGAATGCCTCAGGTAGTCTGAGTTGCCTGTTTTCTTAGCTCTGGCACATTTTGGCTTCTGTCTTCTGAACTGGCAGAGGCCCACTGCTCGGTTTTAGAGGGAGTTTGTTCCACAGAGTTTCTTGTGTTGCGGTCTTGGTCCCCAGGGCAGCTGTGTGAGAAGAGATGGATCTCTGAAGCAGGTCCTAGTGCAAAATAAATAGGTGATGTGAAAGGATTAATGCCAGGGTTCTGGAGATCATTCGGTTCCCACAGGAGTGGGCCACTGTGGAGTTCCCCTATCCTGTCTCGATCCCTTGCTTCCTGTCTGGCCACGTGGCCTCCTCTGCAGTGTGTCTACCATGGTGGTGCCTCAGCCACCAGGCTGTCCAGGAGGATCAGAGGGTGATGCCTTGTCACCCCCTCCTTTTCAGTGCTTACCAGTTCTACAGGATCACAGGTTTCATTTTGGCTTATTCACATTGTTCCTGCTGTTAGAGGTTGGATTTTTCTCCATTCAGTAGGATGTTCGCTGTGAGTTTGTCTTGTGTAGTTTTTATCATATTGAGGTAAAATCCTTCTGTATATATTTTATCATGAAGTGATGTTAAATTTCATCAAAGGCTTTATCTGTAACCATTGAGATTATGTGAGGTCCCCCCCCCCTCCCCCGCCAAGTCTGTTTCTGGTGTGTTGCCTTTACTGATTTATGTATGTTGAACTGTTCTTGGGTCTCTGGAATGAAATGTTTTTCTTTTTTTTTAACATAGAAAAAAAAATTGTCTCTTGCTAATGCCTTCTCGGATTCTGGTATATTGTATCATTTGAGGAAATACTATATTTTAGTGTTTCCACAAACATTTTCATTTGAGGAAAATTTTAATTTTTTCCTAACTTCAATAATTTAATTGAATAAAGTTATTCAATCCATTTGTGTTTCTTTTGTTGATTTCTAGTTTCTAGCCTGGGGAGGTTCTTTAGGCCTTTTTATTAATCTCAGTGCCGAGCTACCTGAATGTCCATTACTCTCTCCCAATTAGGGAAATTTTCTTTTTCATTGAATAGGTTTTCTGTGCCTTTAGTCTGTATCTCATACTCCTCTTGTAGTCCAAGACCTTTTACATTTAGTTTGTAAATTCCATCCTAGAGATCTTGCATATTTTTGTAATGTCTTATTTATTGCTGCCTGAATTTAACAGCTTGTCTACTTTATTTTCAAATTTTTTTTTTTAAATGTATTTAATACAGGGTCTACAGGGTCTCACTACACAGATCAGACGCATAGTGATCCTCCTGTTTTCAGCCTCCCAAGCGCTGGGATTACAGGTGCACATACACCCAGTTTCATTTGCTGTCTCAGCATACCCCAGGGGCACGAACCCCCAGTCTGTGCATCTGCCTAAACAGGTGCTTTAATCCACTGAACTATCTGCTGGCCTAATCTTCAAGTCTTGAGATTGTGTTTTGGCTTGATCAAGCTTGCCGATTGTATTTTCCATTGATTATTATTTTTTTTTAATGTACTTGGTACAGGGTCTCACTACGCAGCTCAGACTCATAGTGATCCTCCTACTTTCAGCCTCTCCAGCACCAGCACTTTTTATTTCTATTTTCTTTATAGTAGTCATTGTGAGTGGGGTGTGATGAAATCTTAGTGTAGTTTTTATTTGCATTTCCTTGATGGCTAAAAATATTGAGTAATTTTTCTTATATGTATTTACTATTTGTACTTCTTTTGAGAAGGGTCTATTCAGGACATTGGTCCATGTTTACTGCATTGAGTTCATTTTTTTTTTTTTTTTCAAAAAGAAATTGTTCTCTGAAACAAATTAGTCAAGCAATGGCTGTGACTTATCCAGATGGCTGTCACTGACAAAAGTTCTACAAAATGCTATACATGGTTTCAAGGTAAATCCTGAAAAAAAATTGCTCTCTGAGTTCTGAAATAAAAACATGCGCTTGATCCAGTCAAAATGCATGACAGGATCAGTCAGCCCCATGGAAATAGCGCACCTGGGCGCTCACAGTGGGGGTGGGGGGGGCAGGTAGAAAACATGAAGGCTGCTGGGAAGTCACAGCTCCTCCTCTTTCCTTTTTCTGTTGTATTTTTGTGATTTGCCTTCCTATGAATCTTTTTCTTGTTTACTTTTCTTCCTGAGTTTTGACAGAGGTTCTTGAGCTTCTTTTTGGGAGCTAGGACTTTAATTCTTCTCCCTCTATAGACCTCAGCTCCATGATTGCATCATTTCTCCTTGACACCTGCAGGTGATAGTGACCCGAGTCTACTCCCAGGTCCTTCCTTGTTCTGCTCTGCTTGGTGCTCTAGAGTACTAGTTTTCTTCAGCATTCTTGCGAATTGGAAGCCAGGGAGGTTTAGTCAGTTGAAAACCTGGAGGTAGGAGGAGCAAATAAGACCTTTCTCCTTTGCTCTCTATTGTGGTGAGATTTCCAGAAGAGGCTGGCTCTGCCCCCTCGCATTGTGGCCTTCTCTAGGTGGCCTTGAGTCCATAGATCTGGCAGTAGCTCTTCTTTCCTATGATTTTCTGGTCCTTGAAAGTAGGGAAAGAAATAAGGTGGCTTCCAGTTGATATTAATATCCAGGTTGCCTTGTTTTTCCCAGTTGGCTTCCCAGATTTTCCTTGTCTTTGTAACTAATCCTGAGTTCCAATCTATCACACTGAAATCTCTAGAACGGCTCTACTATTCATATACATATTTCTTTCTCTTCTATGCCTATTTTCATCTTAGTCTATTGCCTTTTCTTGTACACTTCACATAGTTCATGTATTTTTGAATTTTGAGATGAATTGGATGCATCCTAAATTTCAAAGATTCTTCAATAAACATTTTCAAAAGTTCTTTTTCTGCAATGTGTTAATTAACTAGCTTTCCCCATCCTCTTTCATAGATCCATATGCTGTTAGTTTCTCTCACTACTCTTAAAATAAGGACATGGAACAGTATGTGAAAGTTAAGTCCACAAATTCCTTGAGTCTTGTACTGCCCAGTTGTGTTCTGTTGTTATTATTATTGGTGGCAACAGACTTAGCCAAATTTCTGTTTCTAGAGATTATCTAGCTTTGGCGATGTGGCTTGTCCTGATTAAAAACATGGATCTTTTATATTTTTGCTTCCTGGTTTGGGTTCTTTCAATTTCATGAGTTATCTTGGGATTGGACAGTATAGGGTCGGGGAGATAGCTCAGTGGTATAAGCGCCTGCTTTGCAAGTGCAAGGACCTGAGTCTGATCCCTGATACCGAGAAAAAGAAAAGTAGTTTATAGTCATTTTCATGTTAAAATTATGTATTTAGACCATCAAAATTGCATTATGACCTTATGAGTTTTTACAGTATATACTAATACTATTATTGTTTCATATCTTAATGTATGCACATACAATAATAAAAATAGTTTATTTAATAGCCCTGTTTATTGACATAAATAGCTGTTGAAGTTGATGTGATTGTATTACTACAGGGCAATATTTTATTCAGAAATTCTCGTCAGTGCACAGACTTACACATGCAGTCTTCGTTTTTACAAAGTACACTCTCGTAGGAAGCACATAGAAACAGCAGGAAGTGGCAGGACACTGCAGAATGGTAGCTTTGTTGAGGCAAGGTGCAATGAGTAGGCGCCCTTTGTGCACAGAGCTACAGCTCTCCCGAGGGGCATCTGTGTAGCGCAATCCATTGGGGCCTGGGAGTTTCTGGTGCTTGCAGCAGGCTGTACTGTGTCCCCTGCCCAAGCTATATCCTTCTGAATCGCTGAACACTGCTGTGGCTTGTAGTCTGGACATTGTCCCGCACTTTAGAGGTAATTTTCATGTTCTTTGGGGCTTACATTTCATCTTTTCAAATTACGTCTTCAGGAAAAATTCAGATGTTGGATTCCTTCATCCTTAGCTTAGGATTCCTGGTGACAGAAAAAACCGTAAGTCACTTGATTCAACAAGAGGTGAGTTACAGGTAACAAAACAGATTGCTCCAGAACCTCAAAGAAAAGGGTGCCTGGGTCTCTTTTGTTTCTTCCCCGCCAATGCCTTTTCTAATTCCACAAAGGCTCTGAGGACTTTGAACAGTGTTTTGCATGGAATACCTCGGGAGGAGAGAAGAGGGCTCATTTTGGCAGAAGACACATGTCGTCTGATGTAAGTGGTCTTGCGCTTGATTACGGGATGCTGTGCAGGCAAAATCTCTCAGGGTTGTACTCTGCTGTTCTCCCTAGGCCTGAATACTCGGAGATTTCCTTTGCAGGTGTTTTTAGCAGCTACTAGTTTGAGTAATCAGTGAACAAGGCCTTGGGACAAAGGGCAGACATCATTGGCTCTATTTCAGTGTGTGGGTGGGGCTTTTGTTTTGTTTTTGCATTAAATTTGTGAGACAGATTGCCTTCTTAGGTCACAAATTTTTTTTTTTCCACCATGTGTGGTGCTTAGTGTTGCAGTGGGATAATATGAGGGATACAGACCCTCGCCGAGCCAGGTTGCTGGGCGTCAAGTTCTGTTTTTGCCACTTGTTAGTGTATGTTGGTTTGCTCATTTTTAAAATGGAATTCTATTTGCTTGAAAGAATTAATGTCAAGGTCAAATCAGGTGATCTATTTAAAATGAGTAGCCCACTACCTGGTAGAGAAAGTAAATGCTTTAAGGTTTCCAGTTCCTAGCTAAAGCCATAGGATATGCAATTTGTTTTGCTTTTCAAGTCATGGATATTTTGGAGGGTTTGGTGGCTCAAGTTAAGTTTCATAGTTTTGAGGGGCATGAAATGTGGTAGGAAGGTTGTAATATGTACCCAAGGAAAGAGTAAAGCCAATGCCCTATTTAGATATTTAAACCTAAACAAGTAACTACACTAACCATCACTGTGTAATACGCATGCCCAGCCAGGGAGTTTACTGCAGCGCAAAGCCTAAGAGATACTGGGTGAGCACAAAGCTCATCTCCATCCTGTTTCTCCACTTGTCTTTGCAAGATGTAGTCATTCCACTGAATGAAGAAATAGTATTAAACATGTTAATGAAATCATTACTATTACTGGTGTATTTAGATTTGGAAAGTGTCTGACCTGATATTTTCTCACTATCTCTGTGGTCATATTATCTTGTTTCCAGAAAAGTCTAGAATGATCTGGATCTCAAGTCAAAAGTTAACAATATGCAAACATAAAATTAAGCAAAATTCTGCATGGTACTGTTTTGAGGATTATATTCAGTAGTAACATATCTTAGATCTAGTCTTTAAAATGGGAGGTTTTCAGGCATTAAGGAAAAGATTAACGTATCTATAAGCATTTAGTTGAAATTCTAAAATGAATGTGTAAAGATGTAATAGCTGAATGCCATTAAGCTAATAAGTGGATCATTTTTAAATGTCATACCAAACAGCTCTTAGGAAAGATGGATACAGGTTGGTCTCATTTCTGCCAGGCGTTGAACTATATGAAAGGACATCCATCTTCATAGGCTAATGAGATGACTGGTTACCAAACTCCAGAATTGTACCATTACATGAATCCCCCATGTACTATTAAATTAAACTCACTTTATGGAACAGTACATAGAACTTGAAAATGTATAATTGCTCTGCCTAGTATACATTGTATTGAAATTATAATACAGTAGATCATTGATATGTGAACTTCAGGTTTTTTTTCTATAACATGTGTTGTAGCCACTGTAGAAGTTTTGATGCTGAATATGAAATACTTCAAAGTACATATCTTTTAAAATTTAATGCCAGTTTTAAAAGTTTAACCTTCTGCTGCTCAATTCAGTAAAATATAACTTATCTTAATGTTTCAGGAAAGATTTTGCAAGGACGATCTTGACTGTGGGTGGTAAGAAGTACCTAGAGTTTAAATAATTAGAATATCAAATATTGTTATTGGGTTTTATGAGTATCTTGCAACTGTGTGTAATAAATTATGGTCAAAGAAATAAGAAGTAAGATTTTATCTTTTTAACTTGCCGAAAATTATAATGAATACTGGATGCTCACTTACTTGCCAGCCAATTTTGTCAAATCCAGAATTTTACAAATTTTCTGAAAATTAAATACTTCTAACTCTATTACAAATAAGATCCATGCCTCCAATTCTGATTCCCTCTTTTTGATTTGTTTTTCATTCCTAAACATATTTTAAAAATTGTTCTCTATGTATTCATGAGCAACATCCCTGAATATTTTGCAGGTTTTAAGGATATTATGTATATGACTAAATACATAAATGATGAAACTTTAAAATTTATTACAGTAAAAGATAAATTGCATTCTTCCCTTCAGCATCCTTCCGCTTGCTTTGAGCACACTTTGCCCAGCTGTTTTGCCACTTCCAGAAGCGATTCTGGACAGCCTCTCTTGGGAGAGTCTCTAGTTAGCTGTGTGTTCGCAGTGTGCAGACGTCCTCATTGGGTGCCACACGTACACAGCAATGTCTGCCAAATAAGAACATGACACATGTTCTCATCTGCTTCGTTCACCAGCTCTGGCACTGTGTGTCTTTGAGCTCTGCCTCAGAGTCACAATGACCTTAAAAGGTGATCTAAATCCATTCAGAACAGCGAGGCAGCCAGAGCAGCGCAACTAAAGACACTCACAGAGGAGGACGTCTATGCCTGCTTCAGGAAGTGCAGCGTGACAAACCAAGGGGGAGGGTTATGAAGAAGAGTAACGCCATGCGTGTCTTTTGCTATAATTTTTGAACTTAAGTACACATCATGGTTTTTGATCACACCTCATAAATGCCATCAAGTTGGATATATCCAGTTACAACTTCCTTTTTACCCTTATAATTCAGATTTGAACATATTGATACATGGCATTTTAGTTTTTCCACTGTGAAAGGTTTGATGGGATTTGTGGTAGAAGTATTTCTTAAGGCCATTTGTTCTGATTTGACAAATATTTAATAAGCCTAAAACACAAAACAGAAATATGTATTTTGAAAAATTGTTTTATGCTGACTTATGGTTCAGATTTCTTTCTCCTAACAATATTCAACGATACTTTAGTGGTTACAGCTTCCTCAGAGCACATCTTGCTGCTTGTAAGGCACAGTGCCAGTCTTAGAGCAAGTACTACCTTTGAACTCATGTTTTATGTTGCATGGTGCCTGGACTTACCTATGTCTGCTACACTTTTTTTTATATGTCTAGACTATGACCAGCAGGTTACTCTCTCTGAGGCACTGTGTAGAATGACCACTAGAATGTCCAGGGGTGACCTTGTCCACCAATGGTTTGATGATGATGTCCTTGCTGAAGGCTTCAAAGAAATTAAGGATCGGGAATTTGAGACGGTGAGAGTCCCGTCCAGTCAGGATGGGTGAAGTAGTGTCTCTCAGTGTTTTCCTGTGTGTTAGCCTTAGCGTAGGACTTCTCCCCGGCCCTTAAATGTGAGTAAGTTATCTTCCCATTTCTCACATCAGAACAGTTTTAAGGCAACACGAATAGTGTAGTTGGGGGCTGGGTAGGAGAACATAGACAGGATTTATCAGAGATAATTGAGAGTGGAAATCAAAGCTATGACTTTGATGGAGCCATCTAAAAAAGTGTGGTGGAGGAAGCGATTTTTGTTGGATCTTGAAGATGAAAGAGCTGGAGAAGAGCTTTTGAGCCTCACAGAGAGCGGCTGGGACAGTGGCATGGTGCTCTCCAGGGGCTATTGAGTAGCTTCTGCCCTTTAGAGGAGTGTCGCTTGCCCTTCTGTGCAACTGGCCTTCCTACGATTGTGTCCTCAGGTAGTGCAAAAATAGCTATGGCTCTGTTGTGTAGCTACATCCATCCTAGAATAGCTAAAATAATTTCTTTTAAAGAATTCATAAGTGCTTGAGGGATAGCCTGGTGGCCTAAGCACCTACCCGGCAAGTGCAAGGACCTGAGTTTGATCCCCAGTCCTGCATGCATATTCGGCCCTGGAAACCCAGTCACACTGTGCTGGCCCTGAAGCCATGCATGGTGGTGCATGCCTGTAATCCCAGCGCTGGGGAGGCTGTGACAGGAGGAGGATCACTACAAGTCTGAGCTGCATAGTGAGACCCTATCTCAAGATAAATAAAAAAGAAAATAAAACAGTTCATACAATGAGAGTTAGGAAAAGACAGCATTCATTATACTGCTTATGTTGATAATGAAACTACCAGTGATTCAGATTTTACTAAATTTGAAACTGGGGGGGAGAGAAG
>PVKN010018199.1:0-16949 GCA_004027915.1 Capromys pilorides
CAGACTCACTGGCAGCAATCAATTTCTATCTTGTTAAAGAACAAAGTGTCTCAGTGGCTGGTATAGATTCTGTCAGTGGAAAACAAATCACAGGACTGAAGGTGGGCGCCTCAAGGGTGGCATGCTATGCAGCCCGAGAGACTGCCCGGGAAATCTCTTCAGCCCAGTCCTACAAAACACTTGGGGTGGCCTCAGATTCAATTCAATTCTGCTGCTCCTTCTCCACTCCCTACCTTCATTTCCTCCTTTCCTGTTCTGGTCTAGAAATTGTTTGCTCTGATTGTTATCAACCACCTGTGTCTGGTTTGACTGTTATTTCCTGCCTGGGCATGTCCAGGAGGGTGACCCCATTCTTCCTTTCCAAGTCTCTGCATGGCTTCCAACAACACAGGCTTTGTTCAGACTTTCACAGCTTCAGACTAGGGTGGATATGCCAGGGTTTCTTCCATAAAATAGCTTCACAAGTTAATTGTCTTTCTTCCCAGAAAATGTTCTCAGAATTTTGGAATATACTTACATCCCGAAGGTAGCGCTCCATCCACTTAATGATATCAATGCCTCGGATTCTATCTTCAAATATATCAATCTACAAGAACAAGATGTGGGAATTGGCTCTTAATGAGACACTCTGGATGCAGAAGCTGGAAACACATAAGAGGCTATATGCATTTACAACTCAAAAAGTTACTAGTGGTTTTTGCAAGGCAGAGCACATAAATTCAAAAATCAAAACAGAATTTTCATAACATATTGCCTACTTTGACATTAGTAGGCATTTAAGTATTTAGTATCTATAATTAGAATATGGTGGTTCATACTAAATGGATCTGTGGCTGTATAAAAATGTTTTTAAAGGCCTGAGGGACACAGTATACTACTAAATTGGATGTAAGCTAGGTACATTATATTTATAGATATCTAAAATTTGAAAGCTTGAAAAGCAAACATAATTATGCAATTCTGTATGTGTGCTGTACAAGTTCTGAGACACAACTGTGATGTTTTACTTGCAATATCCAGGTCATTATTATGTCATGTCCAATTTCAGTCTATACATTTCAAAAGGAGTGTATGAAACTTGGAGCCAAGGCAAGGAACAGTAGCCAAAACAATCATTAAGACAGTAGTGCAAAGGTTTATGATGGAAGTAAGAAGAACTCTTGGGGCTTGATAAGACTTATATTTAGTATCTGCCTTCAAGTCTGTGAAGGGGCATTCAAAGACATGAAAACTGTAATCAGTTATTTTCTATTTTACAGAAGACCAAAGAGGAAAGCCTTTTTTCGGCTCAGATTAGTAGTGAGGAGTGTGTGTGTGTGTGTGTGTGTGTATGGGACTCCTGATTAACAGGGAGATTATATACTGGGTAACTCAGTGAAAGCGTTGCCTAATTCAGCCATGCTACTCCCAGATTAACTGTCCTGAATGTCACTTTGCCATGTAAGACTGGCCATCATCAAGCTTCCCAATTCTTACTCCCATGTGATCTATCTCCTTTATTCTCCTTATTGGTGTCCCCTTACACACTAAATACATAGTACAAACCCCCTGCCCTGTGAATCCCTCTCCTACATAAGCCTCCTCCTCTTCATGTCACCAAACTCTCCCCCACCATGATCACTAGTGTACTGTACAATTAGCACATTAGAACATTCTTTCGTTTACTGTCTCGGGGCTTGGTCATAGTCCCTTAAACTTGCCTCAAACTCCTGATGAAGGAATCCATTCTACTTGATGTATCCAGAGGGGACAGAAGATCCATCATATCAATACTAACTTAACTATACAGGGTGGAGCTCTGGAGTCCACCTCAAGGCTTTATAGGATGAGGGTCAAGACAGATTTAAATTCTGCCTAAATAGTCTGTGATTATTAAGGTAAAAATAAAAGGCTGGGCTCTTCTCCAGTGACAACCAGTATATTTGAAAAACATGAAAGGTAAAATCTCTATGGAAATGTTGGCCTTGTGTCTTATGCATTGATTTTATGTCACCATTACCATAGTATTTCCTTACTCCAGAAATGACAAAGTGAAATCTTAGACTCTGTGTAGTCTTGCAGTTAAGCTGTATAAATTATGGGCATATTTTAAAACTTTTTGACATTCTCATTAAAAAAAAACTATTACAGGATAAAGAAAACTTCAAATAAAAATTGTTAAACAATGCTAAGTAACCTCCTTTGCATCTATTTTTGCTCTTCTTTATTCTTCAGCATACTTATTCAGTCACCATGAATTTTTCCCCACTCACTAGAATTCACTTTCAGTAAATACCTAGAAGAGGCCTCTGGGAGGGAAAAAAACTGCTTTCAGTGTTTGAGGAAAGCCAGCCTTCTGAGTAGTGTCCGGTAGCATTTTATTTATCCTAAAGAAAAACTTACATAGCTTCAAGCTGTACATTTTCAGGGGACAGAAGGAGTGAGAGTTTGAGATTGTTTGGGCCAATCCTACAGCACTGGATTAGTTCTGCTTCCCCTAGATCAAGGTACAGAAGGGCAGCTTTGTGCGCTAAGAGACCAGGTTGCCAGGGTTCTACTTCAAACCTCACATCCAGTGCAGAACAAAAGGACCTCGTTAAACAAGCAGGTGACTTTAGGGAGGTCTGAAGCTTCCTGCATGACAGGGAGCACAACTGGGGAGAAGGGACAAAGTACGGCCAGAGACAGCCGTCTTTATGGTCATCATTAGCACCATTCTTGCTGCTTGGCAGTTCTCAGGATCACACACAAAGCATATGAGGGAAAAATGCTGGAGACTTGGGATAGTTTAAAAGATAGAACATAACTACCTAAAGCTACGAATAGTTTAGAATCATGTAAGCCTGTGAAACATCAACTATTTATCCTTTGTCTTGTTTTCCTTGTCACTTACTTCAACTGTTCAGTTTTCTCCTTGGACAAAAAATACTTACTGCAGTTTGGAAGCCATTTATCAACAAAAAGTTCACAAATTTCACCACCTCCATAGCTGTGTCCATAGAATAAGTGATGAAAACTTTGCCTAAGAGAAAAATTTCACATTTATTTAAAAACAGTTGAATTATCTAGTCTACACAATACCTCTAAATCTTATGCAATGTCTTTTATCCATCTGGAGTTGAAAGGGGTAAGGTAGTACAAGAGCAGACAAGTGCAGCCATGGGGACTGCTGTCCTTAGGACACAGCTCTGCAAGCCAAGGTGCTCTGACACATCCCAGGGAGAGCAGCCTGCTCAGAGTAAAAGGAGCTGAGGGAAGCAATGAGAGGAGTTAAGCCTCGGTGGTCGAAAAACCACATGAAGTATTAACAACAACAACAACAACTAAAAGCCCACTGCCTAGAACATGTGGTCCTTAAACTCAAGCCACAGATTGGTTTCTTAAAGACATTTGGCACAGCGCCTAAGGAAAATACTCTCCCAGCAGGCTAGGAAGCTAAGGGACCTCCCTGGTGTGCTCTCTTTTGATCTCATGATGCTCTCCGCCACCTTAAACTCTTGCTGAATGAGTGGGGCAACAGGGAGAAAGCAGTTTCTTCTCCCAACCCGCTCTCTTTTGGAGAAAGACCAGGAAGCTGGAGCAGAGTAACAAACAGCTCAGAAATGTTGGTAAAACTTCAGTAGCTTCAGAAAGACAGAAGCGTCAAGGAAAGTCACCTCAGGGCAATCCAATGTCATAGACTCTTCTCTCATTCCTAGGCCAGCTCACAGCCCTAGACATGCTGTTGGGACAAGCTTGCCCCAGCCAGGACAAAGAGCAGTGTTTTCTCAGGCTAAAGCCTTTGGGGAAGTTATCTGGTCAGTATTTTAACTTGAAAGATAAAGGATCTCTATATGTTGACTTTTAGTGTGGAATAGACCAAATAAATCTCAAAGAGCTCCATAGGGCAGAGGGTAGAGAACAAAGGGCAGAAGAGAAAATACGAATTTGGATATATTCATCTAGGCTTAGATCCCTGTTTTTAAAAACAAATCTCTCGGGGCCAGCGAGATAATTCAGTGGTCTAAAGCACCTGCTTAGGAAAGCTCAGACAACTGCAGGGACTGTGGTTCGATCCCTGGCATCACATGCTGCGCCAGCCCCACTACCAGGGCAGGCTGAGCAGCCATAAAATAAAAATAATAAACGAATAAACAAAAACAAACAAACAAATAAATAAATAGTCAAGAAAAATTTAAAAAAAAAATCTCTCAAATAGAAAAGTATATAATGGCCATATTAACTCACTGAAACAGCCAGGCACATTGATGGCACTCCTTTTTTCGCAGTATCTGCTATTCACCTAGTTCCTATAAAAGTAAGTTTGTGCTTCCTTTATAGATTACGATAAGATTATATGCACTATAGGCTGACACTGGGACTTTTCCATGCATGACAGAAAAGCTCAAAATAAACTGCAAAAGATTAAAATGTTCCAAAATAAAAATTGAAGTGAGGGGCCGGCGAGATGGTTCAGTGGTCTAAAGCGCCAGCTTAGGAGGGCTCAGGCAACTGCGGGGACTGCAGTTCGATCCCCGGCACCACATGCTGAGCCAGTGCCACCACCAGGGCAGGCTGAGCCAGCCACAAAATGAATAAATAAAGAAACAAACACAACAAGCAAACAAATAAATAAATAAATAAAATTAAAAAAAGAAAATTGAAGTGAAAACAATGGATCAGTGTTGCAGAAATCTTTCGGAGTTGTAAGTAATGAAAGAGCATAGATCACCCATAAGGAATTAACAGATTCAAAGGGCTTCATGGCAAGTTTGGCTCTGACTTTCCCAGATTTGGAAACAGATTATCAGAAATATCTGAGCTTCTTTAGGAAGCAGAATGAAGAATAAGTTCACAAATAGTGGCTGTTTTCTTAAGGTTTCTGGAACTTTCTGACTGACCTTATTCTGAGAACATTTTGGTGATATTTCAATGTTTCAGTTTCTGGCAGCAAAATATGGAAAAGGAATCATCACCTGACACTTAGTTGAATGTTTCTTTAAATAAAAGGCTTACTTTATATTTGGTTGTAAAGCAGTATGGGGAAATGTGAGACTGTGTTTTTCTAAACAAGATTGCTCATTCCTACAGGAAATGACCTTGGTGTTGATAGCTGCTGCTAATTTACAGTGAGACACTAGGTTTCTGTCCAATGCCACATGGACATTCAATCAATTTACCCAGGGAGAAGTCCACTCAGGAGCATCATGTAGCAGAGGAAAATGGCATTGGGGTTATTTGTTGCAGAAGTATGTGTTGAACAAAATCCATTGGTAAGCAGTTTGTGAGTAATACTGGTGTCGAAATTGCTAAAAACAGTCATACAAAATGCTGGTTACTTTTCAAGCAAAAGCAAAACAGTAAATCTTCCTTTGCTATATATGTGAGAAATATCAGAGGATATGGATGAATGATTAAAAAGTATTCTCGGGGGCTGGGGAGATAGCTCAGGGACACAAGTGCCTGCCTGGGAAGCGTAAGATCCCTGGTTCCTCAAAAAAAAAAAAAAAAAAAAAAAAAATTCTCAAAGTACAAAACCTGATAAGAAGGAGAAAACTACATTGCAGACTTACGCAATTCTTCTGGCAAATTGCTGGTTTTTAGAGTTCCTCGGGGCAATGGATTACTAGGGGGTCTAGGCACAGCAACTGGGGACAGAGCCTGGGGAACCTGTGGTCTCAGCTCTGCAGGATTTTGTGAAGACTCCTCGGGAACTCCAGTCCCATTAGGTGACTGGTGATGCAGCTGGTCCCTGGAAAGGAAAACATGGACAGTAATTTTCTATTTTTCTACAAACACATAACCTGGAGGCAGAATATCTTTTCAAATAATGGGAAGATACGAGTGCAAGAGCTCTCTCCTCTGCCTCCATTTCCTATCTGACAAAAAAGAAAGAGAGATGTTCTATGGAGTTTCTCTCAGCAAGCAATACAGCTGGCTGCCACATGTAAGGACTTGTGTGAAGGGTTGAAGAAGGAAGCAGGATTTGATTTCTGTATTCAAGAACTGTCTAATTGGAAAAATAAATCCTATGCATAGGGCAGGCAAGGTCATCAACAAACAAAGTAGAATGACGAATGACATAGCTTGATGTTGTAGGCATTCAGATTAAGAAGATGGGACTTTTAGCTCATGATAGCTAACATTTAATCATGTGTCAAAACACAAAAGGCCATGTACATTTAAGGTACTTATGTTGTTATTATGTAAATTAAAATCTAATGTAGAAAAAGTCTTAAAAGACATTTCCATCACACTAGGACATGGTATCTTTGTTAGTATTTTGTCAGTATTCCCATGAGCATTCTGTGAGGATGAACAATTAAATGCACTTGCCTGAGGTTTGGAAGGAAGGAGGAAATGAAAATCATAGTTCTGACACTTCTTACATTGCATGTAGTCACAAGGTGCTAAGTTTTCCTCCTAAGCATCCCAATATCCCATTAACAGATTCTCGAATGTCAAGGGCAAGGCATGGGCATCTGTCTTTTGCCATTGTGAGTTTAGCAGGCACAGAATGAATCCACCAGCTGCAGTGGCTACAGCAGTGTCAGCTCTCCGATTCCTCAGTTTTCTGAGTGTGCTGGAGGAGGCAGCCTCTTTGGTGATACTATTCTGTGGACTTATTCTAGGGCCAGTCCCTGAAGCCTAGTCTAGAGGTTGATTCTCCAACTGCCAGTAAGTCTCTAAGTACCCAGTTCTTTATATTAAATACTTTTCTGCCTAAAACAGCTAAAATTGTCTGCTTTCTGTAACTGAGTCCTAACTGGCAGGGAGACTAAAATGGTTAACTATGTTTAATTTCATCAAAAAATATTCTAAACCAAATGTGGCCATATGCTAACATTTTAAAAATCTGGGTAATGGGAACATGGATTGGATGCTTGTAATTTGTTGTATGTTTGAAACTCTTTCATACAGAAGAACTTTTAGATGCAGACTTCGGCAGAGCACAGCAGCCAGGGTTTGATCCCCAGTGTGCAGTGCCAGCCCCACCCCCGGGGGCTTGCTGAGATGGCAACTGAGACAGTGTGGTGGCACACACCTATAATCCCAGCTCTTGGGAGGCTGTAAACAGGCAGATCACTACAACTCCAGTCTAATAGTGAGACCCTGAACATCCTGTAGACCCTTCCCTAAAATGCATACATACATACATACATACATACATACATACATAAAAGATTCTTAAATGCACTTGTAACAGGATTTAAAATAGTATCTCAACTATGCTATATTTCTAAAATATGAATGTTTATGGTGGTTATTTTCTTTTATATTTTTATTAATATAGATAAAATAATTCCTATAAAGTATACTTTCATTAATGGAAACCCAGTTTCTTATTTTTTTGCACTAAACTCTTTTCAATCCAAATTTACTTAGTTGTTACAAAAGATGGTGGCTCATTCATTCAAGAAACACGAAGGTTAATAATATTCAAAAACACTTCCATGTAAGAACTGTATCATAGAGATTAATGATAGAGTAAACTTTTTGTATTAAAGTTCTCTTTCAGGGGCTGGGGAGATAGCTCTGTGGCACAAGTGCCTGCCTGGCAAGTACAAGGTCATGAATTCAAACCCCAGCTCCACAAAATAAATAAATAAATAAATAAATAAAAATAATAAAGTTCTCTTTCAAATTATCAGTAAGAGGAGAATTAACTTCTTCACCTGAACTCATTTTTCTTTATCTTAAAATGATAAAATAAATCAAAGAAACCACTGCAAGGTTTTTTATGATTTATTATTATTATTATTATTATTATTATTATTATTATTATCATTATCATTACTATTATTATTATTATTATTATTATTATTAGTCTTTTTGAGACAAGGTCTTACTACACAGTTCAGGCTGGCCTTGAGCTCCCTTTTGCAGCCCAGGTTCTGCCTCAGCCTCCCAAGTGCTGGGATTACAGGTGTGCGTGCTGTAAGAATTTTTTTTTTTTTTTAGAGAAGGGTCTACAGGATGTTCAGGGTCTCACTTCTAAATCAGACTTGTAGTGATCTGCCTGTTTACAGCCTCCAAAGAGCTGAGATTACAGGTGTGCGCCACCACACCCAGTCTCAATTGCCATCTCAGCGCTGACACCACAGGCCAGGGGATCCAAGCCCTGGCCCCTGAGCCTGCTTGCAGGTGCTTTAATCTGCTGAGCTATTTGGCCAGCCCTGCAGGTTTAAATTGATGATGCAAAACTAATTTTCCTGCCCTATCTTCACAACTGTTTTGTAAATCTAAAGTTATTTCAAAATGAAGTTATTTGTTAAATTATAGTTGCTATCCTTATTCAGCACCAAGTTTATTTCATAATTCATAAGGGTGCTTAAATTTTATTTGTTTTTTTCTTGGAATTTGAGATATTTCCTCTATAAAAGTGATTATCCTGCTATAAAACCACATTTTCCTTAATTCTATTTTTTTAATTCTTTTTTTTTCAGGACTAGGGTTCGAACTCACGACCTTGCACTTGCCAGGCAGGCACTTGTGCCACGGAGGGAGCTATATCCCCAGCCCCTTTAATTCTATTATTGAGAATCCATGTACTTCTGTTTTAGAAATACAAGGGATCTGTCTGGAAAGAAAATATAAGGACTTGTGGACTTTCCAGTAAAATAGAAAACAGGTATGTACCTTATTTACTACTGCTAAAATGTACTTTTTAAAAAGCTAATTTTTAATTTCATAAATTTTGAAAAACCTACTTTAACAGTGTCTTCACGTGTGATTTTGTCCTATAAAAACAAAATAGTTTTACTTTGAGTGTCATGTAAAAGTTACACCTACCGAAGAATAAACATTTCACCTACTTTCTTCCTAATTATGTCATAAACTCAGGAGTTCCATTTACACAAATCCTTATATTTTAAATCCATAAATTAAGAGAAAAGAAAAATTGAAGAAGGGTCAAAACAGCAGTAAGGAGAGGTCACTGTGGATGAGTGTAGTCTGAGTGTTGGGAGCTTGGCTCTCAGTGTGCTGGTGTCAGGAGGCCCCGTGCAGCCTCTGAGGGAAATCTTAGGTCATGAGGTATTGCCTTTTGAAGGAATTGGTGTAGGTCTCCTGGTAACTCTCACAAAGAGTTATATAAAAATGTAAGCTGAGAAAGCTGGATGCAATCCCTATCATCTCAGCTACTCAGGAGGCTAGGTCAGGAGGACTGTGAGAACAAGGCCAGCCTGGGCAATTCAGCGAGACCCTATCTTATAATAAAAAAGAACAAACCTGGTGCCTGTTTGGTCTCTTTCTGGCTTTCTGACTGGCTATTTGTCTGTTCCTCTTGCTCATACTCCCTCCACAATGCCCTTATAGGGAGCTGAATATAGAAAGCTGGGGAGCTTGGTCTTTTAACCCCCAAAACTATGAGCTAAATAAATCTCTTTCCTTTACAAAGTACCCAGCTTCAGCTATTTTATTATAGTAACAGAAGACACTAATACAAAGGGTTTAGAAAATTAAAGTCAGGAAAAGCCAATATTATTTTTGTGCCTTTCTTTCTTTCTTTCTTTCTTTCTTTCTTTCTTTCTTTCCTTCTTTCTTTCTTTGTTTCTTTCTTTTAATATATTTAGTACAGGGTCTACCCAGTCTCATTACAGAGTTCAGACTCATAGTGATCCTCCTACTTTCAGCCTCTCAAGTGCTGGGATTACAGGCATGTGCCACTATACTCAGTCTCAATTGCTGTCTCAGTGTGCCCCAGGGGTGGGGCCAGCACAGCACACTGGGGATTGAACCCCAGTCCTTGCATCTGCCTAAGTAGGCACTTTAGTCCGCCAAGCTATCTGGCTGCCCTCGAACTGTTTTTCTGAAAGATGTGTAAGAGAGATCCAGTAATGATATTCAACATATATTAATATTTTATTAGAAGATGAAATAACAGGTTATTTTAAATTCCTATTGGGAAGTAATTAAATTTTTAAATTTCAAGTAAAAACATTTTAACCAGGAAAAAAATAAAGCTATAAAGAACTAGCTAAAAGTAGAAGTTAATCATAGTAAAAATAAAAATCAATTTTGTGAATTAAATATGTAGATGATTTGAAAATAAAAGGAGATGAAACTCACAAAACATCTCAGAGCTTTCCCTTGAAGAGAATTTTAACTAGTCACTAGTGGCTTTAGTGCTGGTAAAGAGATTGTCAACCAGCTTCCATTTTCTTCTGACCTGAAAAGTTTATAAAGAGTGTTCTACCGAGTAACTGTCTCTAACATGGGTAGTCTAACTTGGGTAGCAACCCTGCAGAGAATTTTAATGGTTTCACTGGCACAAGTCTTCCTGTTAGAATCTGTGAAGGCTGGCCCTGTCATTCTTGTTGGTACCTTGGAAGCTCTGGGAAGGAACAGTCTCTCCCTACAGGCCTCTCTTCTTGGTTCTGGGGGCTGGGATGATTCAGCCAGACCTTCTGTGCTGGGTGCAGGCCTCTCACAGTTGCTCCAGGAAGGCGCTGCCCAGGCAGAGTTGGCCGGATCACTTGCTGGCAGGCTGCTCGAGGGTAACCGTGGCCATCTGTAGGGAAAGACCAGAAGCACAGGGAAGACTGACAAGCTTCTTTGTGTGAAAAAGAGGTAAGCTCAGGGAAAATTTTTGTCTGATACAGGAGAAAGGTCCAGATATCAGTGACCAACTCCATGATACTTGCTATATTTCTGTACTACTACTTGCTTGATAGTTTTAGTGAAATTGATTCACTTTTTTTTCAAAATAAAAACATTGGGGCCGGCGAGATGGTTCAGTGGTCTAAAGCACCTGCTTAGGAGGGCTCAGGCGACTGCGTGGACTGCAGTTCGATCCCTGGCACCACATGCTGCGCCAGCACCACCACCAGGGCAGGCTGAGCCAGCCACAAAATGAATAAATAAAGAAACAAACAAACACAACAAGCAAACAAATTAAAAAAAAAAAAAAAAAAAAAACATCTATGAAGTCCTGATTTTGGTATTCTAATTAGACAGCTCAAAGAATTTTTTTAAAGATGTGATTTTATTTATTTTATTTTTGATACAGTTCAGACTTATCATGATCCTCCTGTCTCAGCCTCCCCAGTACTAGGATTACAAGCATGCCCCATCATACCTGGTTTTGGGACTCACACAGCATGTATTACTAGGGATCGAACTCAGGACTTACACTTGCCAGGTGGGTGCTTATGCCACTGTGCTATTTGCCCAGCTACAAAGACCTTTAAAATAACTCTATGACGACTCCCAGGGCTGGCCAGATAGCTCAGCAGACTAAAGCACCTGCTTAGGCAGAGTGCAGTGGCCGGATCCCCAGCATGCTGTGCTATTCCTATCCCTAGGGCACGCTGAGACAGCGATTGAGACTGGGCATGGGGATGCGCACCTGTAATCCCAGCTCTTGGGAAGCTGAAAACAGGAGGATCACTACGAGTCTGATCTATGTAGTGAGATCCTGTATACCCTGCAGACCCTGTACTAAATACATTTTTAAAAAACCCTATTTTAGTAAGATATTTAGGATACACCAAGCATGAAGCATTTCTCTCACATGATTATTCCTGCTATAATTTCCCAAGTATCTAGAACCCCAGGCTAGGAAAATTTTCCCTATGCTAGAGATAGAATTACTATTTTTGCCTTTCTTCTTCCTAAGGGCATGTTCCTGTGCACATGAGCATCCCCCCATCCCCACCCCCACCCCAGTTATGCCCTCCTATGAAGAAACAAATGAAAGAAAACTTGGCGATTTTTAGTTTTGTTTTTTGAGACAGGGTCTTTCTTTGTAGTTCAGGCTGGCTTTGAACTCATTATGTAGTCCAGGCTGGACTGGAACTGACAATGACTCTCCTGCCTCAGCCTCCCAGGTGCTGGGATCTCAGACGTGTGCCACCATGCAGCTTTTTCTTCTTCATTCTTATCAGGAGTTTACTATCTAAGCAGGACTTGCTATATCGCTAAGCATAGCGCCACCATACAGACAAAGCTAGGAAGAGAGTGAAGCCTGGATATATAGTTGGGAAGCTGACCTACGTATGGAAGAGAAGCCATTTCAGACAGCACAGCCGGCTTACCAGGTCTTGGGTCTCCTAGGCTGTCTACTTGTCTTCCTTTTTTAAAATCAATGTCTTCCTCCCAGAGTAGAGAGAAAGAGAAGGGCCAAGAGGAGAACTTACCCATGGCCTTGAAAGCTTTTTCAAGGGAAGAGCTGAAAGTAACTCAAGTGAAGTTCTTAATGTGTGGAGCCATTTTTGCTTCCCATGTCCAATAATGAGGGGCTAATAATGTTTTATTTGCTTAAAAGGACAACCAAGCAATAATCATACAGTTTGTTTCTTTTCCAGAAAGCAGATGTTAGTGCTGTTAATCAAAAGCCTTTGAATCAAGGTCATATGATTTTTAGAAGATTATTTCCTGCACACATGTTTTTGTCTCATAGCAACAAATCATATCACTAAAATCACTAAGGCATGTGGGCTAGGTGTTTGATTAGCTGGAACTTTCATTTCTGAAATGGCCACCTCTGGTAAGAAAGTTACACCAGTTTTATGAGTAGCTCAAAATAATGCACCTCATTGAGTTTCTAAAATTAGGGTACTCACAGTATAGTCTATGCTGTCCTTTCAGTGTTTAAAATGAAGATATTAAGTATCAGAAGTTCGACCAAAATCAGACCCCTCCTTTCTTACTGCATGGGTGGTGGAGCCCAGGGCCTCACACACACTGGGCAAGCCCTCTAGGACAGAGCCACTCCCCCATTCTTTTTTATTTTGTTTTAGGGCGTGATCTCAGTAAGCTTCCCAGGATTGTCTTGACTTTGTGATCCTCTTGCCTAAGCCTCCTAAGTATGGAGTAGCTGGGATTACAGGTATGCACAGCTACAGCAGCAAGTTTTGCCTTTTACAAATGGAACTGTACTGTTCTGTCTGGAAATTTGCCTGGTTATGTGCAAAAGTTGCTAGGTAAAGAATACACTTACAAGGCAAGTAATGATCTCTTTATTCTAATCATTCTACTTCATTATCATGACCAAGGCTGACTGGTCTAGTTGGGTACTGTACAGAGTGCTATCAACGTCTATGGATTGCTTGCTACATGCCAAATATTACAACCTCCTTTCTGTTTTCCTAAAGAAGTAGCTGAATGCAGATTATCAGATTCCTCAGCGTGGTCTTCTAGTGCTCCCCTCCTCCAGCCTTGCTGCCTTGCTCGTGGCACCTTACCCCATCAAGCTCCTTGCTCCTTTGACCTCTCATCCTTTAGGCTTAGGTCAGTTTTCCCTTCAAACAGTTGTTCTCTGCAAGTCTATTTTTAGTATTGTTTTTTGAGACAGGGTCTTTCTTTGTAATACAGGCTGGCCTTGAACTCATGGTGGCCCAGCTTGGTTGCAACTCACAGTGATTCTCCTGTCTCAGCCTCCCGAGAGCTGGGGTTACAGACATATGACACCTTGCCTAGGTAGCCTGTTAGTGTCTGTTCCAACACCTAGCTATTTTCTTTATAGCATATATAATTGTCATTTCATGTGCTAATTTCTACTTATTTTCTGTCTTCCCCAGTAGACTGTAAATTCCGCAAAAGCAAAGTCCATGTTGTTGTATTTATCACTGTGTGTGCTGTGGCTAGAAGTGTCCTAGCAAATAATTGTTGAATAAATTGTTAAGTGAAAGGACAGGTTCTGCTTCCAAATTCCATTTTCCTCCATTTTTTTCCTGCTTCTCAGAAAATTAAAGGTGGGCATTCTGAAGTTTGATTCACAGATTTTATTTATAACTAGAGGTTGTTTCCTTTCCCGGGAAGAAGAGAACAGATTACTCTTTATTCATTCAACAAATATTTATATACTCTCTATGGTTAGGCACTTTGTGAACAAAGATAAATAAAATACAGTTTTGAATAGCTCAAAGTAAATGGGGAGAGAATGAGTGAAATCTATGGGTCTGTGGGTGTCTGTTTTTAAACACAAACCCACACTAGTTAGTGTGTGAGAAGGCTTAAGGATGTAAGTCGGCAGCCACCTACTTGAGAATCACTGCTCAAAAATAGCTTCCCACAGACTTGTCCACAGTGCCTAAAATTTCATCAAGAGAGTTTGCTGTGCAAGAGATGGAAGGTGGGTGACCTGGCAGAGAGACCATTTATTTGTTAGCATGGTGACTCCTCAGTTCTGAGCTGGTGTTAATCACATAAGAGAAAAGAGACTCTTGCACAGTCCTAAATGGGAGCCCAGGACTGCATGTTATTTGTCAGTCCTATGATCCTTCTTGGCCTGAGTACACAGGGTCTTCGTGTCCTGGGCTTTTACCACTTAGAATTTGTTAACCAAATCCTAAATGAGGTTTCCCATTTATCAATGCAAACATTCAACATTTTTCTTCCTTATTAAGCATGGTATTAAAAGAGTTTATGAGAGAGGAAATAAAATCTGATTTTTCAAGTTGTCAAAAAGCATCAACATAAAAAGCAGTCAGGTTAGCCAGGAAACAACATGGCCAACATAAGCTATTATAGGAGCTCCGACAGCTGTGAGCAGCTGGGGCTCCAGCAAGGCAACTGCTTTCTTTGCTATTTCTTCTCTCTGCTTTATTTTTCCCTTTGTTTAACTGTGTATGCATTCTAGCATGCAGTTATTTTATTGTGCTTTATTATAAAAGCAAGACTTTTATAATAAAAGAAAGGCTCTTTCAGTCTTTTGTTTTCCCCCAATATATTTGCCTTGTGGATTTTATTTAATTGCATGGCCATGAACTATACTTCAGTGACCTTTGGTAGAAGGATTTTGAGGCAGCACAGGCGAACTTCTGGGGGTAGGATGAGGAGAAAGCAAGCTATTCCATTCCTCATTTTCATCTGCTTTGAAAATGTTTTTTTAAAACATGAAAAGGGTAGCCAGTAACCATTTTTGTTTTAACTTGCTGAAAGCCAAGCCATGCTATTTGCATGTTGATCATTATTTATTTATATATTCATTAACAGGCAAGAAGGTAATGCGTTCTAAAACCGAGTAGCACTACGTAGCCATGGTTTCCAACTGCACAAGCATCCCTCAGGTGAACAGCTCTTTTGAAGTGGTTTTGTTGGCAATTAAGTGCAGTTATAGCCCTGACGTGAAACTAAGCATTTATACACCTTCCCTGAATGCTTAAAATCTGTGGCAGCAAGAAGTATCTGGAAGTAGAGGTGCACTCTGCAGGGTTGGGCCTCAGGGTCCATTTAAAAATAATATAAATAAGAGCTGCTAGTAGTGAGGGCTTGCTAGCAGCCAGCCAGTTTCCCAACCTTTAATATATTATCTCATTTAATCCTCTCGGCAGCCTTCCCAGGAGTCACTGCTGCTGGCTCCTCATTAGTATTCTGAGACTGCAGAACCCTATGACAAGCCATAAGCCCTGGGCGTCTTGACCTCTTCCCTGTGGTTAGATGCCCTTGGGAGCCAGGGCCAAGGTACATGCATGGGTTGACTGGAACGAACTCACCTTCTGTGTGGTCCTACTTTCCTTACTTTTCTATTTTTATTTCCAGCATTTAATTTTTAATTAAAATAATGAGTGTTATAAAAATTTTAATAAAGATGTTTAAAGTTAAAAGGAAAATATCCTTGTCCTTTTAAATCTTTGCTCTTCCCCACCCTATCACCATTATTAGCACAATTCCAGACATCTAAATATATAAATAGCTTTCAAAAATAAAGGGGCTGGGGAGATAGCTCCATGGCACAAGTGCCTGCCTGGCAAGTGCAAGGTCATGAGATCAAACCCTGGTCCCACAAAATAAATAAATAAATTTATTTATTTATTTATGGGATAAATACTGCATCTTTTCCAACCATTTTTATGTCAGAATGTATTTTATTCTTTGCAACAGCAGCCTAGTAGATCATTGTGTAAATGTCAGACATTACAGGTGCTTTTTGATTTATGACGGGGCTATATCCCAATAAACATCCCCTGAACACTGAAAATATCAAATCCAAAGTGCATTGAGTGTCCCTATCCTGCAAAACACCATGGCCTGGTGACACAATGTATTGTAGAGTCGAGTCGAGTCATTTGCCCTCATAGTCCTGTGCCTGACTGGTAGCTGCAGTTCACTCTGGTTTCTGAACCATTGAGCCACTATTCACTGCACACCACTATAAAGTAAAAAAAAAAAATCTCAACTGAAAGACCATTGCATTTATTCAGCCTTTAGTGATAGGTGGTGTAGTTCTTTTCATTTTTCCTCCACTACCACAATCCTTTCATCAATTCCATGGTTCACATAGTTTAATATGCTTTCTTAATGTTTCTACATGGATGGATATACATATGAGATTGCTTGCTAGAGAAGGGTGACATGTAAAATTTGATAAGTAGTGAAATTGTTTTTTAGAAGGTTGTGTCAGTTTATATTCCTACTAAGAGTAGATGAGAATATTCATCTTCTAACTTCACTAGGTTTTGTCTGAGGTTTTTATTTTTGTACCCTGAATCCAGGAAAAGTTATTTGTAAAATTTTTGTATTTGAGTCTAGTGATGTTGAGCTTTGTTTCATGTCCATGTTTGTAAAACTTTTGTGAATTATTCCCATCCTGTCCAACTTCTCTCCTGTCTGCCTTTCATCACCTCTCTGCACTCCTAGAAACTCAAATATTCCCCCTTCCAATTGCTTTTAATAAAAGGAAATAAAACAGCAAGGGGAAGGTAAATGTGTGAAAGACAACAGGTCCCGAGGTATTAGAGGCAAAACGTGTCCCCAGCTGGGTGTGCTCACCTGTTAGAGGAGATGCGCATGGGGACAGTGTGTACCTCTGCAGACTGGACTGTTAATGGCACAATTTCAGGCCTCAGCAGGAAAAATACTTTCCAGTGGGAAGATCTTCCCAGGACCCTTACTGTGAGTCAGTGCTCACTTTATCCATCACGATCAGGCTTTCTCCTGTTAGTAGATAAAGGCAACTGCTTGGGCCCTAGCATCAAAAAAAGCCTGAAAGCTTTTGAGCAATTATTCACATTTCTGCACATTCATCTAAGGAGTTAATCAGAAAT
>PVKN010018200.1:0-16946 GCA_004027915.1 Capromys pilorides
TTGATCACCCAGCAGAAAAGCTTAATTACGAGACATAGAATGCAGAGCTAGATTAGCATGATGAGCTGTAAGAGGCTTATTATACCAACAGCCTCCAACATTGCCAGTTTCACCGGTATCCCACTATAATTATGGAACGCTGGACTATATATACAACTACTCCCTCTTTGTACAAAGAGAAGATAAAATTTTTGTTGTTGTTTTTCTTTTTTTTCCTCCCCTACTAATATAGGTTAGAAAATTTATCATGTCTACACACTGTGCTCCGTATAACTACTATGAGGACAACAATATTCAATGTATAAATTACTATGAATGCACTACTAATGTGTTTTGAAACTATTATGTTATTTCTTATTAAAAATAAAAAATAAAACTTGGGGCTGACAAAGGCAGAAAGTCAATATATTTTTGAAATGAATTTTTTGAAAAATGGAAAGTGGAGAAAATATTTTTGTTTTGTTTTGAAATGTATTTGGTTGTTACAGTCTCACTATGCAGCTCAGACTGATAAAGATCCTCCTGTCTTCACCCTCCTCAGTGCTAGGATTATAGGAATACGCAACCACACCTGGACTCTGTGGCCGGCTCAGCACCCCGAGAGGGGGCTGGCAAGCATGTAGCACTCAGGATTAAACCGAGGTAAGGCTGGGGAAATGGCTTAGTAGAATAAGTGCTTGCATGGCAGGTGTAAGGGCCTGAGATCAATCCTTGGTTACAGGAAAAAAGAAAAAAAGGATTGAACCAAGGTCCCTGAGCTTCCCTAAGCTTGCCTAAGCAGGCACTTTAGTCTACTGAGCTATCTTGCTGGTCCCTTATTTTGTTTTTGAGACAGGGTCTCACTACATAATTCAGGCAGGCTGGCCTCAAGTCACTATGTTGCTCAGGCTGGCCTCAAATTTGTGATCCTCTTGTCTCTGCCTCCAGACTGCTGGGATTACAGGCATACACCATCCCACCTAGCAGTATACTTTTGAGAAATCTTCCAATAGAAATACTTCCTATATTTTCTGTTCATGAAACATAACATGAAAACATCAGAATATGCTACGAACAAGAATCTAGCAAGTAAGATAAATTCACCATGTGTTGAAAGATAATTTTAGAGAATGTGGTAATCAGGCAACATCACAGATATAAGTGAATTTCATTCCAAATTGTTATCCTCATCATTTTAAGCAACTCTACAATTCATTAATCTGTAATGTCACTTATTCAATAGATTGTACGCACTCCTTTTTCACTGCCCTTCTGATCACTACCTTTAGTCTACACTCAAAACTACAGCTAGATACCATCCTGTACAACAAGAACTACTAATAAGCAAACATTTGTTCAAACCAATTCTTTACTCAAAATGATAGAGCTACTTCCAAATTTTACTTACAGTTTTGAAATTCAACAAGCTTCAAACTGCCACCAAGCTCAAGGCAAAGCAGTGCTAACTGGATATTTTCCTTTCTTCCTAACAATTTTGCTTGAGGATGCCTCCAAATCCCTAATGGTAAACAAGCAACCTTGTAGCCAATAAATTTAAATGTAAAATCTCCTGGGTAGAGCTAAAAATAAATCTATTGCTTTCTCAATGAAAGTGGGAAAACTAGGCTATATCCTTTTCCTCTTTCTTCTTCCTTCCTAGAATACAGGTTTAATCGAGTATGTAGGAGGACAACATGAAAACTACCTACTGAGCGAGAGGGTCTCTGCCCAGTGGTATTATCAAATGGAAATAGTCACCAACTTCTTTTACTTGGGAAAAAGCAATCTCTTTACATTAAGCTATGTAGTAAGGCTTCTGCTTTGATTACAATCCTACCTGAGGTATTAAATGAAGGCAAAACAGAAGGCTCAACAAGTCCCTGGAATTCCCCAGTATTTGTCATTAAAAAGAAGTCAGGAAAATGGAGAGTAATTACAGATTTAAGAAAAATGAATGCCATTATTCAGCCAATGGGTCCTTTACAACCTGGCCTGCCACAACCTAGTATAATTCCCAGGGATTGTTTTTTAACCACTGTTGATTTAAAGGATTGCTTTTATACTATTACCCTTCAGCCTCAAGATAAAGTCTGCTTTTACGATCCCCTCCTTAAATAATAGCAAACCTACTCCCAGGTATCAATGGAAAGTTTTGCCTCAAGGTATGTAAAATAGGCCGACACTTTGCCAATTTTATGTGAACCAACCTCTAGAAAAGTTAAGATGTTTATTTCCTTCAGCGTTAATTTTACACTACATGGATGATTTACTGTTTGCCCATTCTGACAAAAATAAATTGAAAGAATTTATTACTAAGGCTGAGTCAGTTTTAAGAGAATATAGATTGATTAATTATAGCCCAAGACAAAATATAAGAACAACCACCCTTTGAGTATTTAGGTAATAAATTAGATCAAACCCATGTCTGGCCTCAAAAGGTAAGAATGCCTACATACTTTACATGATTTTCCAAAATTGCTGGGAGACATTAATTGGCTTAGACCTTCCTTAGGAATCCCCACCTATGCCCTGCAAAACTTATTTCTTGCATTACAAGGGGATCCTGCCTTAGACAGTCCCCGATCTTTAAGTACTGTAGCAGAAAAGGAACTTTTACAGATTGAACAAATTATGCAAACTGCTTATTTGGATAGACTTGATCCTAATCAACCGGTTGTACTAGTTGTTTTTCCATCACAACACTCACCTACAGGATCTTTAGGCGGGAAGATCATATTTTAGAATGGCTATTTTTGCCTAATAAAGAGCAAAAAAGGTTTTCCACTTATCTAGACAAAATTTGTAGAATTACTAAAGGTAGAGTAAGACTTCTCCATCTTATTGGCACAGATCCCCAACAAATTATAGTGCCACTTACTCAACAAGAAATTCTATGTCAATACACACTTTCAAATGAATGGCAACTTGCTTTACAAGGCTTTTTCGGTGACATTCACAATAATTCCCCCAAAATAAATGTCTTCAACTTCTTAAAAGAACCCAATGGATATTACCTTCTATTGTTAAAACTAAACCTATTCCTAAAGCAGATACATTTTTTACTGACGCCAATAAACTTGGCATGGCAGGATACACAGGTCCTAAAACTAGAATTGAACAAACCTCTTTTTGCTCTGTTCAAAAGGTGGAGTTAGCTGCCATTATTATATTACTTCAAGATTGCTCTGACCCATTAAATCTTGTAACTGATTCCCAGTATGCTGAACAGACAGTAAAAGAAATAGAAACTGCTACCTTAATTGCAGATGATTCAGAATATAATTATTTTCTATGCTGCAACTTCTTATCAGAAATAGAAATCAGCCTCTTTTCATTACGCATATTAGAGCTCATATTGCACTGCCTGTTCAAACTGCCACGGATTTCTATGCTTCCACTCATGCTAATAAACAAGGGTTTATCCATAAATTTAATATCACACACAAACAGGCACAACATATCTTAAACTCTTGCTTACAATGCAGTGCTCTACAAGGCCATCAATTTCCTCAAGGAGTAAATCCAAGAGGAAATGCAGCTAATCAGCTGTGGCAGATGGATGTCACTCATGTTCCTTCTTTTGGAAAATTACAATATGTTCATATGTCCATGGACACATTTTCAAGTTTTCAATGGGCTACCCCTTTACCCAGTGAAAAGTGTCAATATGTCATACAACATTTGTTAGAAGCATTTAATGTAATAGGAGTCCTACATCAGATTAAAACTGATAATGCGCCTGCCTATCTTAGTAAAGTTTTAAAAAACTTTAAACATTGGAACATTAATCATATTACAGGTATTCCCCATAACTTTCAAGGTCAAGTAATTATAGAACGAGCTAATGGAAGTTTAAAAGAGATGCTTATTAAACAAAAAGGGGGGAATGGTATGGGAATACATATGAATACATCGAAGTTAATAATACAAAAAGCTTTATTCACATTAAATTTCTTAAATTGGCTGCCAGGCAGATATTCCGTGGCAGACCATCATTGGACAAAGGAAGTTGAGTGTTCCTTTGCAACAGTCTGTTTTCTTTCTAAATGATATTGATCAATGGGTTCCAGGAGTTATCCAGAGATGGGGAAGCGGTTTTGCTTGTGTTATTACAGATACAGGAGAAGTAATTTGGGTACCAGCTCAATGAATAAAACCCAGAAAATGAGTAAGTGTAAACGTTCTGAAACAAAATCTCCAATTGATGAAAAAATACACGTAATACTTTATAGGACACTAAGAAATTAAATTCCTATAATTGGGACTGGGAGAAAACCAGGGAGAGAAAACAAAAGAGATTAAAAAACAGCTGCCTTGTTGCAGTCTCAAAAATAAATTCAAAGGTCTGATTCTCTTGGCTCCAAGAAGAGCTCAACAATGATAAAGTTCACCTGCTATGGCTGTAAGAGCCAGGCCAAAATAAGAGGGATAGTCTCAAGAGCCCACAAACCATGCCCTGACTGCCAAAGCAGTTGCTTAGAAGTGAGGCTGCACTCTGAAGTGAAGGCCCCAGAGCTCAGACTCAGCTTCTCAGATGGTCCAGTAGGACTCAAGGGCACTGGGCCTGCCTGCTCCCTCCGGTTGGATAGTCTCTATCATCCCCAAGGAGGACCCCTGAAAAATCATGAAGAAAAGAAAACCCAAACATTGGCACAGATCTCTTTGTTTTTCTCTAACCCTGACTTTCCTTTCAGTCATCATAGCTCAGAAGAAACAGACTTTAGAAGACATCTTGCTTTAGCTGTAACTGAGATAGGTTGGTTATTAACTCAATTTACACTAAGACTAGCTGTTACAAATATTATATTACAAGCTTGAGTTCAACAATATACAAATAAAACTAGTTTGTAGATGTCACTGTTCTCTCACAACTTGTGTATTACTATTGGTAAAAATCATTTTAGCCATATTCATAATTATTCCACTGATGTTATTTGGCCCATGTATGTTTAATAATTTCTTTGGCTTTATCTTCTTCAGATTTAAAGTGATTCCATCTACCCAAGATAAAAATGCCTGGCATCTCTTGAGGGCCTTTAGGTAGAACCTCTGGAGAGTATCTGACCGCCGATTCCCAGCTACGACCCCTTTCAGCTTGAAGAAGCCAAAGCGGCCATCACCCATATTTCCCTCACGGCAGTTGAGGTTACTTCTTCAGAGGGGGGAACGTTGCAGACAGCTGAGTTAAATAAAAATATTATAGGCAGTCAGACAGGGCTAGGCCCTCAAAGGAGATAACACAGAAGGCAAGATATTTAGTAACTATGGGAAGGGACGAATGCTCCTGCTATGGGCCAGACCTAAACATCAAAAGTCAAACAAATGATCATCACCCAAAGAGAGCCAGAAGAATATATCATTTGGAGTCATCCACTTTACTGTCATTTCTGGTAAATATATGGAAAAGGTCTAGTAAAAAATAACACCGAGGTAAAGGAAGAAAAAGGGGATTTTTTCTTCTCCAAGGAAAGGACCTTAAAGGTATAGCTGCTAATAGAAAGTTTCTTCTCCAAGGAAAGGACCTTAAAGGTATAGCTGCTAATAGAAAGTTTCCACTGCCAGATCTGCCATCCTGCCAGAATACCAATGTTGCTTATCTTGATGATTAGGATACATTGGGAAATCTGTAAGAGGAAAGGCATTCCAGGAATTAGTTAATACTTCCAATGGAAGTGTCAGATTGGAGTTCTATGAAGCTCTATTGGAGCTTTATGGCTCTGCCCAGATGGCAGAAGGAAAGAAATTAAGATGGAAATATCTCATTAAAGGAAAAACAACTCGTTCTACTCAGCTTTAATTTTTCTAGAGATAACATCTATATTCTCAGGACAAGGACCAGAATTTGACTTCCAATACAACTATATCGTCCATGGCAAGACTCTCCTTCCATGATGCTGTTCCAATGCTTACTAGAGATGTTAAAGAAGAGAACAAAAGGCAAGCTTGAACTCATGATAAGCCTTCACATCCACAGCTGCTACAGCCAAAGTAACATTGAGCCAAGGTGTACAGATTGTTCATTTTGTGCAACAATGGCACAAGGATTTAAAACAATTATGAACTTCTCAAAGACACGCAGACTCAGAGTTGAATACTAAGATAAGTGATTTAAAACAAGCTGTTGTTATATTGGGAGAACAAACTGTTATTCTACGCCAACCTTGTTTAAAATGTGATTGGAATACTTCTTCATTTTGTGTAACTCTAATCTCATGGAACCAAACTCAATCTGTTACAAAATATCTCTCATGGCATTGAAAACTTTGATCCTTTTCATGATATCTTATGGTTCAGTGGAAATGTACTAAGAGATTTGTTATATTGTCTCTGTACTATTTGTATATCCTGTTTAGTTTAGCAATGAGGACAGATCCAGCAATGAGCTATGGATCAAAAATCTGCAGTCCTCACCCTAATGCTTCAAAAAATTATTTTTCAAGCATTTAATAGCAAAAGTGGGGGATATGTAGAGATAAGAAACTAGCACCTTAAAGAAGCAAAGAACAATAAACAAAGCTGTGGGCTGTAATCTGTTACTTGGGATTTCAGAAAACTAGGATTTAAAAAGGCTGTAATAGCTTATCTTGACTGATGTCTCCGCCTTTACTTGAGACACTGGTGTAATAGCTTATCCTGACTGATGTCTCTGCCCTTCCTTGAGACATGGGTGATTATCTCCTCTCCTCCCTGTAATCCTTCTATTGTATGACCTAAATAAAAGGAATATGCTTCTGGGCTCACTTCAAGAGAGACAGATCTCAGTGAGTCCTCTGAGCTACCTGCATCAGGTCTTCTTATTGTTTCTTTCGGCACCGACACACAACCTACATACAACAAGGGATCACTACGAGTCCAAGCTGTATAGTGAGACGCTGTACCAAATACATATATATATATATATATATATATATATATACACACACACACACACACACACACATATATATATATATATGTTAAAAAAACTGGTATTCTTTCAGGGACTTTCATATAAATAAATGCTACCTAAGCTAGTTTTTATCTTCAAGTAATATTCTTCAAGTTTCTCCAGTGAATAGAATTTTCTTCCTTTGATCATTTGTTGCACAAAACCACAAGAGGGCGTTATTCATGTAGAGAAAAGCCCCTTCCAAATACAATGTATTCTAAGAGATCAATTTCATCTGTCTTGGTAGTTTATCCTATGTGGTGAGAATATGACATCAAAACTGCAATGATTAAGGGGCTGGGGAAATAGCTCCATGGCACAAGTGCCTGCCTGACAAGTGCAAGGTCATGAGTTCGAGCCCCGGTCCCAGAAAAAAAAAAAAAAAACTGCAACTATTAAAGTACTATTAATTACACTGTGGATTTCCAACCAGTTATCAATTACATCAATAAATTTTTTACCCACCTTCTCTAACAACAATAAAGGTACTAATCAAAACATGACTGATAAATATATAATTTGACAAGAATTCTCCAATCACTTACCCTGTGTATATAAAATAGAATTATAACACACTCGTAGCAAAAATAATTTCAAGTCCTACTTACATAAATTAACATTTATAAATGTTCCTATTTTCTATGGTACCATGGGATATAAATGGCCATGTAAAAGATGTTCAAATTTTTCTAATTCTTATGATTCACTCAAGGAAAAAAAAAAATGCAAAAAAGCTCAGCAATAAGTGACATCTACGTTAGAGAGGCACAGGGAACTCTATTCAGATAGATAAGACATTCTTCTAGCAAGAGGAGGGAAAATATTCTCCAAAGGGACAGGACTGCTGCTGGGCCAAGAGCAATGAGAACTCACAGATGAAAAAAGTACGATTTTCTAGAAGCAATAGCATGAGCAAACCTAAGAAGTAAAAACCTGCATATAAGACAAAATAACAAGTTTGGCTGAAACCAAAAGCCCTGATAAATAAATAAAAATGTGGAAATAACCAGAACAGATAACTAACCATCAGTTCTGAGAGCCTTTGTTTTTAATGGCATTTTCGTGGTCTAAGCTAAACTCAGTTTACTAAATATTTAAATTTTAACCACACGGCCACCTATTTATCATATGTATGTAAAATATACACTGAACAATCTAATATTCTAACTAAAGATAAACAAGGGAAAAAAATCTAAATTTCTCATTTGTCAACTAAGTTCCTTCAGACGCCACTGTGGGTATTCACTAGTAGCACAAATTTCAATAGTCTCTTTTCTGGAACAGGACATGACAACTGAGTTAGAGTTGAGATTCAGCCAGGAGATGAGTGAGACAAGTGCAATACCAGAACTGAGACAGTGACCAGAATGGCTAAAGGGAACTTCGCTGAGCAGAGCCCTGAAGGCAGAAGCAGATAAGGAAAAGAGTTGAAGGATGGGAAGCATCCAGTAGTCCAAATCCAGCTGAAAAGTAACATGAGAGCTAGAGGGATGAAAAGTGACACTCAAAGAGGAGCACATCCAACTTTAAAAGCCAGGAGGTGGCCATCAAAGTGAGCGGCCAAGAGGGCAGGAAATGTCAAGGCAGAAAGGTTATGAATGAATTCAAATTAAACGAACTTCTGTTGCAGCATCTAACATGCCAAGGGCAAATGGCTGTATCTGTTGTTTACAATTATTGGCAACTGTACATATGTCATCAGGGAATGAATGACTGAATAAAGTAAAAGTGGTATGTATTTACACACAATGAAGTACTACTTTGCCATAAGTAAAAATAAAATTAAGGTATTAAAAACCAAACAAGGGCCAGCCAAATAGCTCAGTGGATTAAAGCACCTGAAAGCGGGCACAGGGGCCTGCTGTGCAGGCCCTGGCCCTGGCCCCGGCCTTGGCCCTGGCCCCGACCCCATGGCACACTGATACAGCAATTGAGACTGGTCATGGTGGCCTGAGGCTGTAATCCCAGCTCTTGAGAGGCAGTACACAGGTGGATATCACAAGTCTGATCTAGCAGTAGACCCTAAACACACCATAGATCCTTCCCTAACATACAAAAATAAAACAAAAGGCAAATGGGTACAACTTGGAAACATAATATTAAGGCAACTAAACCACATACACAGCTTAAATATTGCATGGCTGCAAGAGAAACTACAAAGAAACATTATATACATACACATGTATATATACGTGTATATATGCATATATAAATATGAATAACCACAACATAGCAAATCATTAGGAATTAAGTCCAAATAACTCAAAATGCAACTGTTTCAGAAGTATTTTGATATAGAGGCTAATTTGTTTCCTTTATATTAACTTGTTTCATTTATACTAGCTTCAGTTCAGCTTACTAAAGATAAAATTTTATGCTTTTGTTTCTTTGTCTTTTCTATGACTTGCATTCTACATAACATTTTGGCATAAAATTCTTTTACGATTATGATGCACAGAACTGGGGAGATAGCTCAGTGGTCTATACACCTGCTGGCAAGTACAAGGGCCCGAGTTCAATCCCCAGTACCACAGGCCATGCCAGCCCGAAACCAGGTGTGGTGGCACACTCCCGTAATTCCAGTGCTGGGGAAGCTGAGATGGATCACTATGAATGTGAACTGCATAGTGAAACCATTATGGCTTGTGTATAAGTGGTGCCCCCTCCACCCCCCAAAAAGCCTTAGGCAGTCACAGGGCAGTCTGTGGAATTTGTGACTGATTATTGTGCTGCACCAGCCCTGGGGCAGGTAATATGCATTATAAAGAGTGGGCTGAGAGGGCCAGTGAGATGGTTCAGTGGTCTAAAGCACCTGCTTAGGAAAGCTCAGGCAACTGCAGGGACTGCGGTTCGATCCCCAGCACCACATGCTGCGCCAGCCCCACCACCAGGGCAGGCTGAGCCAGCCACAAAATAAATAAACAAACACACACAACAAATAAATAAATAAAATAAAATTAAAAAAAAAAAAAAAGAGTGGGCTGAGAGGCTAGCTAGCTGCCTGAGCAGCTGCCTCTCCCTTTGACGCTCTAGCTCTCTGCATAGGCCACTGTGTCTTGGAGCCAGCTTAGTGTGGACTGAAACCTCCACTGACTATAAGCTAAGTAACCTTTCTGTCTTTCATTCTGGGTGTCAAGTATTTGTCTCACCAACAAGAGAAGAGTAACTGAGACAGAGACCCTATATATATTAAAAAAAAAAAAAAAAAAATTATGATATAGCGTATTAATACTGTCAGTCTCTATTTTGCTATGAAATTTCACTCTACTTTTTCTTATAAGTGGTTTTTTTTCAGTTTTCTTCATTAATATCTACTTGTCTTACATAAAAATAAAAAAAATTACTGGAGGTGGGTGGGTATTAGAATTAAACAGCAATACAGGCAGATGTGGGGATGCCATGGCCAAAGGCCAAGGAGATTCTATACGTCAGAAAATCAAGTCAGCTTTTCTTCTTCCTCCTTCTTCCTCATCCTTCCTCCTCCTTCCTCTTCTTTCTTCTCCTTCTTCTTTGCAGAACTGTGGATCGAACTCAGGACCTTGTACTTGCCAGAAGGCACTTGTGCCCCTGAGCTATTTCCCCAGCCCCTCAGCAATCTGAACTGCTAACCAGATCCTCTGCTTTGAACTCCCCACCACAGGCTTCTAAACATTTTTAAAAGGGGCTCACACCCCCAAATTGCACTGGTCTTCAAATGATCAAAGTCAGTGCTAAGCAGGGGTGAGGAGAGAAACACAACACCTAGAATCTTACTGGCTAAGACATCTCCATCCAATCTTGCAGGATAAAATTTTCAGCACCGTTACTTCAATTCTTCAAAATCTATCAGTGGAGTTAACTCTTCTAGTTTGCTTATTCTTCTGTCCACACCAGTAAGGCAAAGATAAAACCAAAAGATCTTTTTTAGAGAGTAGAAGACACACACAAAAAACCCCTTTTATGCAGAGAAATAATTGTATCTGTAAAGAAGCCACCTATAGGAAGGAAGAAGCTTCATATCCAGGGTATCAAAATTCTTTACAAACTCCAACTACCTGCTGGAGCCAACTCTTTCAACTTCTAAGTTTTACCTTGCAATTGCTTGCTGGACTCTTCTCATTGCCAAAGTTGAGTCTGCCACATCATATGCCATTTAACAGTAAATAAGCACATAGTCTTCACACGTAAATCTAGGCACTGTGCAAAGTGCAACAGAATCAAAGATAGCTAAAAGTAGGGCCACACATAATGTAATAGGACAAACCTACTGTGGTTGTACTAATACATATATTTGCAGACGAGGTAATAGATCAAGATTTAAAAAGGTAGTTTAGGGGTTGGGGAGATAGCTCAGTAGAATAAGCGCTTGCCTGGCAAGTGCAAGGTCCTGAGTTCAATGCCCGGTCCTGCCAAAAAAAAGTAATTTGGTCCAGGGACTAGTATATAATCCATATGCTTACAACCAGAATACAAAATAATTATGTTCCCAAGAGCAATATCTACATTCATCTGAAAAATTTTCTTTTTCTTTTGGTCTTGAACTCAATATGTAGCCCAGGTTAGGCTCAAACTCACAGTAATTCTCCTGCCCCAGCCTCCCAAGGTCACAGGCGTGTACCACCAAATCTGGCTGAAATATTTTTCTTATCAAAACTTTATCAATAAAGGAAACAGAATACAGATTTATCTTCTAGTATAAGTTCCCTTTGTTACAAACTGGCACTCTGGTAGCACTAAAATACAGGAAATGAAAAGAGATAATCAGGAAATTTTAATAATACACATTGTAAGATAAGCAAGATTTTAGGTCAGGGATGCATCTCAGCAGCACAGCACCTGCCTGGCAAGAACAAGGTTCTGAGTTCAATACTTGATACACAAACACACACAAGATAAGCTGTAAGACTTTGCTAGAAATAAAGGGATTTTAGACTATTCTAAGTAGCCTAGACTCCTTCATTCGTTAAACAAAGATATTTGTGAAATGCTATCACAGGCATTAAATTTATGTTGACAGACTGAACTCTCCTTGCTTGAAAATTAAATTTCTCTGATTACTCCTTCACCTTCATGTAATTTTTCTGCATATCCGATTATATGCTTTAATTAAATTTTTTGTTTTGTTTTCAATTGGTTCTGAATCTTTCTTCCTTTTTAAATTTCTTCCTTTTTTTTTTTTTTTTTTTTTTTAAATTGATGATTGCACTAAACTACATCCTTTTTTGAGATAGGATGTTGCTAAGTTGCCCAGCCTGGGGTTTGACGTGCAATCTTCCTCCCAAAATGCCACTTGTTCATTCATTCACTTTTGAGACAGATAGTATCTCACTATGTAGCCCACACTGGCCTTCAACTTGCAAGTGTCTTGCCTCAGCTTCCTGAGTGCTGGAATTATAGTGAAGCCAGGCTTGGCTCTGAATTTTTTTCTTCAGTTTCCCTCAGAATTATCTCTTTATGGGCAGTAACTAGCTATTTCATAAAACAGTACAACATCTGGCTTATCAATACCTATATAAGTATATCTGAACTAAAAGTGTCTAAGTTGAACAAAGTACAAATATAACCTGCTAAAACTTTTAATTATCTTTCTTGAACTTTAAAATAACTCATTTTCATCTCCTGCACTTATTTTGTAAGACTATTTATTTATTTATTTGGCCCACTGGCAAGATATGTGGTGCCAAGGATCAAACCACAGTCCCGTGCACCTGCCTAAGCTTGCCTAAGCAGGTGCTTTAGACCGCTGAACTATCCTGCCAGCCCCATTTCTTATTTTTTAATTAAAACAAATATTTGACTTTAAAAGAGCATTGGAGCCAGGCGTGGTGGCGCATGCCGGTAATCCCAGCACTTGGGAGGCTGAGGCAGGAGGATCAATGCAAGTTCGAGACCAGCCTAGGCTACAAAATTGAGCTCAAGGTCAGCCTGAACTGCATAGTGAGATCCTGTCTCAAAATAAATAAATAAATGAATGAATGAATGAATGAATGAGCATTGGATTATTCTAATAGTTTGGTCTTTCTCTTCTGGCTCATGATATTATGGGAAGACAGTGAAATAGAGCCATAGTAAGATTTTCCCATTTGTACATTCTAGCTATACATCAATTAAACTTTCTTCCCTTGTTAAGTATTAACCACAGGTCATGTGGCAAGGCTTAAATTTCTTAAACGTTAAATACAAGACTTTTTATGGTTAAAGTAACCACCTGTATATTCCCTGATGTGTTCCTTCTGCCTAGTATAGCAGTATTTATTCAATAATTTTGTGTTGGGGAAAAAAAAAATCAAAGGAAGAAACAACACAGCGAAGTACCACATGTACACTTTTTTTTTTTGGTCTTTTTGAGACAGGTTCTCGCTCTGTAGTTCAAGCTAGCCTTGAGCTCACTTTTTGTAGCCCAGCCTGGTCTCAAACTTGCACCAATCCTCCTGCCTCAGCCTCCCAAGTGCTGGGACTACAGGTGTGTACCACCATGGCCCAGGACTATATGTACATTTTAAAAACAAAAGCACCCAAAAAAATAAACATATAAAAGCACCCAATCATTATTGCCTCAGCCACTAAACGATAGGTGGCAAATAGTTCTTCCTCAAAGAGAAGTGTATAATCTAATCATGACATTTGTTATATAAATGGAGAGTTTCTAGTCAGTGTTCCCATAAAAACTACCTTCAACAACAGTTTCAGCCAATGTGGCTTACAGACCTATTCCTTAGCACCAATATTATAAAGCAATTTGATGAGTTCAACTTCTCTAATAAAAACTATGATTATTTTTAAACCATCAAGTAACAAAATTCTCAAAATCGCGACACACTAATTCTGAAGAACAATAAAATCAGGATCAGTCATTTTCAATTAAATGATTGTAACTTTATAAAAGAACAAATTTCCTTTTTGACATGCCACTGAAACAGAAACAAAAGGTTGCATCACTCGTTTTGAGTCCTCTACTCACTTTCTTCTTTCTTCCCTCCATCTTGCAATCTCCTCTGGGGTATCCAGCTTGATCTTCTTCATACCAGGAGCATGCATCTAGGTGCAAAAAAGACTACTGAACATCAGGAAGCATACTCTATGCTTCTGACTAAGCAGGAGATTGTTTCCAACATTAAATTTACAAGCAAAAACAAATCAAAAGCCAGGCATGGTGGCACACACCTGTAATTCCAGCACTTGGGAGGCTGAGGCAGGAGAATCAGTGTGAGTTCAAGACCATTCTGGGCTACAAAAGTGAGCTTAAGGCCAACCTGAACTGCATGGCAAGACCCTGTCTCAAAACGACAAAAAAAAAAAAAAAAACCTATGGCAAATAAGCCAATTTTATACATTCTTGTAACTTTTATTTTAAAGGAGAAGGAACAATTTTATTAATGGAATAACACATGTATATTTTCTTTTTTTTTTTTCAATGTATTTAGTACAGGGTCTACAGGGTCTCACTACACAGATCAGACTCGTATTGTTCCTTCCTGTTTTTCAGCCTCCCAATTACTGGGTTAAAGGAACGCACCACCATGCCCAGTCTCAACTGCCATCTCAGTATGGCCCAGGGGAGGGCCGGCATAGTAGGCTAGGATTGAGCCCCCACGCAGCCCATGTCTGTCTAAGCAGGCACTTTCGTCCACTTAGCTATCTGACCAGCCCTATTTTCTCTGTTGACGTTAAACACCCAAATCAATAGCTTACCAACCAAAATTGAGAGTGGAAGCTAAAAAATGCACAGATAAGACAATTTTATGTAGCATGATACAATAAAATAAGCACAGAATTTAGAGTTAAGAAACTCAAAAGCAGGAACCAATTCTGAAGGCTTGGGAAAATCCACCCCTTTCCCAATATTTACTTACTTTGCACAGATGTTTTTGAGTCTGTAATTGCGTAAAAATTTTAAAGTTCTCCTATAAAGTAGAAAGTTCAGCAAGGAACAGTGGCCTGTGACCTGGTACCCTAGAAGGTCAAGGTAGGATTCCAAGTTCAAATTTAGCCTGGGCAATTTAATTTAGTAACTTTGTTAAGACCTCATCTCAAAATAAGAAAGCATAGAAGGTACAGGATGTAGCTCAGTGTGAAGGCCTTGGGTCCAATCCCCAGCGCTACAGGGGACAAAAAAAGACAAAGCACTCCAAAAATGTCACTTATAATTAGACGATTAAATGATGAGACACATCGTCTGGGGATCTCGAGAACGACGAGCAGATTAGTAAGAGCATATATCAATAAAAGGCTATGGCTTAAAAAACATGAAAAAACTTACATTTCTCCAGTGGAACTGGACAATCTTCTCATGTGCAGTAAAAGAACAATCTACTTCAGGACACTGTAAGGAGTTTTTTTAAAAAAACATTTTAATTCTTTGTTAAAATTTTCCTACTATACACACATATACCTTCTTTCTAATCATATTTCATAATTATCCCATATGTGTAGTATTGTCCCTTCATTCTTATGTCAATTGCAAAAAAGAAATCACTACAAACTGGAGCTGCTTTTAAAAAGGAATTATATTCACTAAGTACAGAGCACTGTTAATACACCTCATTTAATGTTGAATTTATTAAATGAAAAAGAGAACTTTTCCAAATCAAGAACTTTTAAAATTGTAAACATTCTGGCCAATTTTGTTTTTTGTTTTTTTAAGCACTTAAAATTTGGACCATCTTACAGGGTGGTGAGCCACAGTGAGTAGCAGTGTAGTTTAACAGTCTTGGCCTTTAAAGAAAAGAAGATACACAAGACAACAGAAGCCCAGACCTCACAACAAGTCGAGGAGCTGCCAGACCTCCTCTTTGCTGCCATCTAACCTGTTCCTAAAGCAGTGGTTACCCTCACTTCCAAACTGCAAGTCCTTGGGTCACTATCCCCAGCTGTCAAGATATTAAACATTTCTATGAAAACTAGCTTGTAAAAAAAAGAAAGCTTTGTACCGAAAATATAAATTAACGTCCATTTACTACACAAAATTTCAAGACAACTAAGAATACTTACTTTTGTATGTTCAGACATGTGTTGATCATATTTTTCTTGATTTTTAAAACCACGATCACAGGTATCACAAAAAAGGTGAAAAATAGGTTCCCTTCTTTTCTGCAAACAAAAAGAGGCATTAGACTTTGGTTTAAAAAAAAAGAGAAAAAAAAAACTTCAGTAATAAAAACATAACTATCCTTCTAATTAAGCACACTTCTATTTTTCACATGACCTTCATGCAAGCCATGATTAAAATATACGTTTCATATTACAATAAAAATGTGACTATTACTTGCTTTCAAAGTATACCCCTTTACTTCAAACACAAAATATCCCATCATTCTTGTAACTTTCTGGAAAAAGTTCCAGAGGCTCATTTCATAGCTTTAACCAATATCATCAAAATGATGACAAATATTGCTGCTGCACGCCATCCAACAGGAAGGCAGCCTCAGACAAACATCGCAGTGTCCTCAAGGACACCATTCACTGGACATGGCACTAAGAGACCTCTGGCCCCTCCCCAAATTCAAAATGATCAGAGCTGGCAAATGGACTGATTCAGGACATCAAGGTAGCAATGACAGTGCAACTAAGGATCTTTACACAAAGAATTCTAACTGCTTCAGAAAGTAGCAAGAATGATGGGTTAAGTACATCCAAAGGGAAGAGGATCATTTATTGCCATTGCAATGTGTCTTTACTGTAACAAAGTTTTTAAATCTAAATTTTCACTTATTTTTAGATTAATCTTCATATGTGCATATGCTTCTAAATATCTTCCTAAATAGATTTTTTGCTTTTTTAATATTTGACAAAAATACTAACAAAAGCCAAGAATCATGAAAATCCTTTAAATCTAAATATAGTGAATATAAACTATGAGTAAATTTCAAGTTAATAATCTAATAACAATTTAGTACCACACAGCAAAGGGATATAAAAATAAATATTCAAGATAAAAATGTTTTCTCTTTAAGGAAAAATATTTCATGTACTTTTAAATTTACAGAAGAGGAAAAAATAACCACTTAGGTAAAAATTAGTTGTTTGTGGTTCATAGTGTATGATTCACAAAACATTATTA
>PVKN010018201.1:0-16948 GCA_004027915.1 Capromys pilorides
TGAAGGTGAAGAGTACATCTCGTGTAAGCCTGATTTTTCTCTCATTCTTTTTTTCATCCCAACACTCCGGCTCCATCCTCCATACTCATATCCTAAGTGTGCATCTAATTGTCTCTTTGGCTACAAAGACAAGCGGCAAAAACCCCCTCCTTATGCAGCTTCTGTGTGGTCAGACACCAAGGTCCTCACACACCCTGACTAACAAGCAATGGAGTATCTCACCAAGATCTTTTTTGCCTAGGGAAAAGTCTGGAGTACCTCTCTTCATTATAAATTCCTTAATATCTCTCTCAACATGAACAACAAATAGACGTCAGATGCAAATGTTAGAGATATCAAAGTTCAGTCCCCTGCTCCTAGAGGTAGAAATCACTCTCCTGTTGTACAACTTCCTTGTTACTCTTCAAAGAAGTCACCATGAACTCATGCACTCTAAACAGCACTGACTGAAGAACAGTGCTGGAGATTGTAATTCTAGGTAAGCCAAGGGAAGAGCTCTTGGTGACTGTGTTCATTTCCGAGGCTGTCAGAGAGAGACTGTGAGTTCTAGGCCTTCCACCTCCAAGGGCTTCCCCATGTACTCCTCTGTGGTCTCTCCAGCCATCACACCAGGGTCCCTCTTTCCTTTCACATCCCCTCTCTGTGCCTCTTCCTCTCTCTTATGAGCACTGCTGCACTGACCTTGGTCTCGTCCACGTAATGCAAGAGATTTTCCCAAGCTCAGAATCCTGCACTCGAGCACCTCTGTGAAGTATTGACAGTAAAAACAGAGAGTCCTTCCCCGGGGCCTCATAGCCTGCGGTGGCCTTGTTCTAAGGATTCACTGTCAGATGATGGCAAAGCGTCTTGACATGATCAGGACTCCCTGTGAGCTTGGCTTGCCCCCAGTGTGATTTTCTGTCTGAAACATGCTTCACATGTTTATTCCTTTGCACAGTTGGTCAGTCCCTGGAGGCTTCACACTCACTGCCCCTGGTCACACACACACAATTAGGACACCATCACTTTTCTCTCTGTTATTTATGGACCTCACAGATGGGAGACATTGAAGTCTCATTTGTGCAGAGGACACACTGCCTAGACTCTTGGCAGCTGAGACCCTGAATTCTGGACCTAGGATTCACCAGCACTGGAGATCGTTCAGGGACGTAAGTGCCTGTCTGGCAAGGGCAAGATCCTGAGCTGAGTCACAGATTGGAAGAAAAAAAAAAAGCAGTGCCACTTCCTGTGAGGTAGGGAGATGGTTTCTTGTAAATAGCAGTTCCTTGGTTTTCAAATTTAATTTCTTTTCCAACGTGGAAGAAGAAGACTGCCTTTGTGCTGGTCAAGGGAAGATTGCCGAGTACCATTTTGTCACCTGATGTGCAGTGTGCCAAGGGAAGCACAGCCTCCCACAGACTTTTGCATGTACACTGAATTCCTGTAAACAGGAGTGTTCGTGACCTAAAGCATTAATGTAACTCCTCACAGGAACATGGTGCAGAGCTGCTGAGCCAGGAGTTCACCCATGATTTTACAAATCAGAAAAGCAGGACTCAGTGGTCAGCAGCAGCCACAGTAGAAGTGAGGAGAGAGCAAGGTGGCCCCAGAATCACCTGACTGTTTCAGGCCAGCCGTCAGCATCAGTAACCTAACCTGGACTTCCCACAGGGCTGAAGCCCACAAGGTTTTAGAGCATCTGTTTTCATGAACAGATGTGCTAAATCTTCTGAGGAAAGACCAAACTATTTCCTGTTTGTAGAACAAAATTGTGTGACAGCCAGATGCACTTAACTGGTTAATGGAGACAGTGTAGATGCCGGCTCCCTCTGGTAGGCAGAAGTGCACTGGAAAATCCCACTGTACCTGGCCTGTGGCTGTAAGAAACCCCGCTCTTGTTGAAACCCAGGTGATAAGCACAAGGACCTGAGTCTTTAGTACATCAGGAGAAGATCACCACGGCTACACAACAGGGGCTGAGCAAAAACAACTGTTGTGCCCAACATCCCTCATAGAATGGCTGCAGCTCAGCAACACTCTCAGCAACTGAAAGCATCGAAAGGCACAGCTGGGGCTCCCCAGCCTCACACTTCTGCTTCCTGGGAGGTTTTTGTTATGGCTTATATCACTGTGGGAGGGGAACTGTATACTGCTGACAGTAATAAGTGGCAACATCTTCAGGCTGCAGGCTGCTGATGGTGAGAGTGAAATCTGTCCCAGACCCACTGCCACTGAACCTTGATGGGACCCCAGAAGCTAAGCTGGATGCAGCATAGATCAGAAGTTTAGGTGCCTTCCCAGGTTTCTGTTGATACCATGCTAAAGCTCTGCCTATGCTCTGACTGGCCTTGCAATTGATGGTTACTCTGTCTCCTACAGATGCGGAATGAGAAGATGGAGACTGAGTCATCTGGATGTCACATCTGGAACCTGATATTGGAAATAAGAAAGCAAAAAATTGTCATATTAGTCACATTAGAAGAACTTTCCCTGAAGAGCCAGCACTGACCACACTTGAGTGGCTAATATGGTGTTATCCTATTTTACCTGGGAGCCAGAGCAGCAGGATCCCCAGGAGCTGAGTGGGAACTCTCATGGCCATGCTATGTCCTGACTGGAACTAACTTCTGCACAGTGTCTGAGAAGCCTATTAAAAGCCTGTGCTCTGGGGACAGGCAAATAAGCAGAGCTGGGCAGGGCCATCCACAGCTGCAGGGCTGTCACATCTGAATAGCTCAGCGCCACCAATAACCTCAGGTGTCCCAGATAGGACCAGTGGAGCACAGATTTGCCTACAAATAGAGTGCTTCTTCTGAGGGACATTTCACCACAGACAACATTGGAAAACATCGTCAACATTCAAATTGTATCCAGACTTAGATTCAACAACGATTTCACAGATGGAATAAGATTTTATAGCATATGCTTGTCTGGAAATAATTCAATGTAAATTGTAGCAATTAAGACATCAACTTTCTACCAAATGTTTCTGTTAGAAGCGGGCAGATGTTTTGTGCTCTACATAAGACATTTCTGTGGTTATAAAATTATTTAATTTTAAACAATGAATTCAACTCTTTTAGGTCTACCTTACCTTTACTCAAATCATTCTGGAATGCACGTACACTGTCGTTTTTCTGTGTAGTATCCAATAATCTACTGAAGATGCCTAAGAGTAGGAAGGTGTCCCTTCAGTGAGTGTTTCCCTCAGAGATCCAATGTTATCCAAAGCTACAGATCACTGCTATGCCACAGGATGAAAACAATGCACATCACTATTTGGGGATCCCTCTCCCATATTCTCTCTGCTTTTCTTTCATCTGATAATACTCCTCAAAGTTCATCAGCATGCAAGCCTGGCCAGTGTTGTTGGACCCAGTAGGTACAACAAAAATTCTTTTCCTTCTTCCAACTGTAATAGCCCAATTAGATATTAAGCATCACTTTTGCATTAGTCCAAACCCAGTTAACTCAATTCTTTCCAAGAAAACATACGAAGTGCACATAAATGAGATTACCCTTAGGTGCAACCCCTGCCAACATGGCCCTGGGGACTGCAGTGCAGCTCTTCTGTGGCCTGTAGCTTTCTAGGAAGCAGATGGAGATGGAGCCCTAGGGAGAGGCCAGTCTAGCAATCCTGCACGGTGAGTCCAACCCTCTGTAGGCTGCCTCATGGACACATTAGCAGTGAGTGGGGTGTGTATTACCACAATAAATATGAGAATGTGGGTTCCTGTGTTGCATCTTCTTAGTCTTTGGATGGACACTCAGAAATGGTACTGTTGGATGTGATAGTAACTATGCTTTTACTTTGTCAAGGATCCCGTGTACTGTCCATAGCTGCTTTAATAAATAATATCTGCAAAAAGCATGCCGCAAAGACTCATTTTAGCAAATATACTAAACAGGAATTTTATTTTAGTTTTGCTTTTCGTGTTTGCTTCTGATTTGAAGTGAAATTTCAGTGCAGTTCAAATTTGCAGTGTTCTGAGGCCCAAACATGTAACCATTTTTCACGCAATGTACTAATCACTTAGCACCCTTCATTTGAGACTATTTACCCTTTTTAGTAGGTTACTGGTTCTTCTGCTCAGTTTCTTGAGTTTCTTCTATAGTCTGGTTATTGACCTTTTGCAAATGAACAGTAGGTGGACATTGCGTGCGCTGTCTTCACTCTGCACACTTTGCTCTGGTGAGGAGAAACAGCACAATCTGATGCCATCCCATTGTGTGCTCCCATTCATTTCCTAAGCTACCTTGGTCTAAGTCAGAAAATCATTGCCAGTGTCGGTGTCCTCTGTGTTGTCTTCTGGTAGTCCAAGTATATCAGGTCTTATGTTTAGGTCTCAATTCTGAGTGGAGTTTTGAACAGGATGACACATAAGAGCCTAAAGCCATTCTTCTCAATGAAAAATACACAATCTATATCAAGATGGCAGCATTAGTTGATAGGTTCTAGCCCTAGCATAAACTGCTGAATTACTATGGTGGTCATCTGATATGGCTGAAGCTCTTAAAACAACAGCTTCTCCTCCTAGAGACCACCTCCTCCCTTGTTCTCCAACACAGTGCAGGATGCTATTTCCTTTCAGCTTTCCTGATACCTCAGGGAAGACCCTAATCAGCTCCTCAGATATTTCTAAGCAATCCCCTCACACACCACCCCTTAGAAAAGCCCATAAAAGCCTCAGCTTTCTTTTTCATTTATTTTTTATTTTTATTTTGTTATTGTTGTTTTTTTCTTTTTTCTTTCTTTTTCTTTTCTTCTGATGTCTTGTCTCAGGTCAGAAGTTCTGTAGGTGCCATCTGCCACCAACCCTTTCACATCTTTGGAGTTAGTAAAGGCTTCTTTTATGTTTCCTGTTTCTTTACTGCACTGCTAAAAGACCTATCAATAGTCAAGATTGTGGGGCTGGCAGAGGCAGGGCCCAGGGGTTGGATCCCCTGCCTGTTGTGCTGGCCTTGCCCCCAGGGCACAATGAGAGGGCATTGGAGACTGGCATGATTGTACATGACTAGAATCCCAGTGCATGGGAGGCTGAAAAACAGGAAGAATCACTACAAATCCAATTGTGTGGTGAGACCCTATAGATCTTGTAGACCCTGTACTAAATACATTAAAAATAAGAATAAAAAATAAAAATAGGCAAGGATACTACTCTCAGGAAGTTTAAGAGTGGAGGCAATGAACCTGATCAGTCCAACGTAAATTCAAGGGTCCACATAACAGTCAATGAAAAAGTCACAACCAGAAAGAGCATAAACATGGCAATGGACAGAAGAGTGACCTTGGTCTGAGTCCATCCAATGTGGAGTGTGGCAGTACTCTGAAACAACAAATCAGATTCTTTCAGATCCTTCAGAAACAGCATAGCCTTCCCGAGTTCTGAATTTTAGTGATACTTCAGACATCTAGAAATGGGAGGTCAACAATTTGCACTACTTGAAGGCAGTGAGATGTTGTGTGTTCTGCTAAAGCTCTAATAACACACGCATAGAAGGGGAGGCCATGCCCTTTCCCGCCCTAGACGCATAATCGATTTCACAGATGGAATAAGGTTTTATAGCATATGTGATAAGGTTTATATAAGCCCTGGAAATGACCTACACAATTGCATTCCATTTGAGCCATAGTTATCAGAATAACTGAGTCTTTTTCTCTTCTAGGACCCACTTCACCTCACAGATCTAGAAACCACCCAAGCATCCTGGACTGCAGGGAATACACGTGTAACATGTGGACAGAATACCCATGGGCAGCAGTGGTCCACAATGTGTCCCACCCCACCGTCTCCTTCCACATCTGCCTGGGTCCATACCAGGCAGCCAGAGGATCAGCAGCCCCAAGAGCTGCAAAACACACCCCTTTTGGAGAGTTTGAACTGTGAGTCCTGCTAAGTAGAGGCAATCACAATGAGCTTTCACCTCAGACCTACCAGGGAATGTTCGCCCTGGGGGACACTATGCAAATGTCTGGTGAGCACTGCTGTGTGGGAAAGCCATTACACATCAGCCCTGAGGACAAAGTCATATAAAGTATTTACGTTGTAAAGAAAATCATGCAAATATAATATATACTCCCTAGATGAGGGAGAAACAAAGATCCCTCCTTTGTGTTCATCCCAGTTTTTCGATTCTTTGGAACTTTCCCACACATGCATTATATTTCCTTTTAATAGAATGTATCCTTCATCATAATTAAGGATAAGATTAAGGGTTAGGATTATTTAATGCTTCACATTGTTTAAATTATCTATATTTTTAGTTTTTAATAGCATAAAACACACAGAGAATAAAAAATGGCAATCTGAATTATGTCACCAATACTTTTACACACATCCACCATGGAGATGGAACTATAGACTTTCAATTTTGGTACTTCTTTGATATTGCTACCTGGTTCATAAGCTAACAAGGCTATTGTTATTCTGACATTCATTTAAATAGTTTAGATTGTCTTCTATTTCAACAACATCAAAAATGAAGGAATTTTTGGTTTGTTTAAACATATCTTCTTCATATTTTGGAAGACCTTAGACCTATGAATTTTCTCCCTATGAATTTTTGGAGTGCCACTTGTCCCTTCCTGACCGTGAAGACATCTTCTTGAGCTCCCCAAGGACAGGTTGCCAATCAGTGACTTCTCCTCATTCATGTTCAGCTTGCCTTTGCTTTTGAAAACAGGTTCCCTTGATTCTGTATTCCATTTACATAAAGAAGTTAATTGGTATAATTTATATATCCATCAAGATCACAGTCTCCATAGGGAACTGGTACCCATTTATTATATACCTTCTTTTTACCCCAGTTACCTCCCCTCTCTTTAGTTCTTTGAGACTTTCTTTCTGCATTTGAGTGTCTCACTCCATGGTTTTCTGGGCTCCTCTGGTCATAATGACATGTTACTCAGTGTCGTTATTTTTGTGCCCAGTGATTCAGGTTTTCTGTGTGGTTGTCAAACTCAGCATTTTCCATGCATTTTGTCTTCTTCAATTATGGTGGCCAGTGCAGTCGAAAAGGTTATTGATTGCACCTGAATGAATTCCACTACATTCCCTTAAAATATGCCTGATCTGCTTAATTTTGTTGGAAATAGTTTTCCAATGACTTAACCTTCTGTGTTTAAATGAGGAGCTCTAGAGAGTGAGCCTCTTTCATGGTTCTTGCTCAAGTCACCAACTTTGGGGACAACAGCTGGAGTTCACTACCACACTCAGGGCACTCAGTGCACTGCAGGTCGAGCCTCTAGTTTTGATTCAAAGCTCCAGTAGCTTGAGAACAAGTGGTTCTCAATTAATTTTCTGCCTTTCAGTTTCCAAAGGGGAAAAAGAGTAATTTTTTATAATTTTTCAGATTTGTGCTTTTGGGATTTTTTTAATTGCTTTTCCAGAGAGGAAGTATACACACACACTCATCACAACACATAAAAGCATAAGGAGAAAGCCTTCCAAAATAAATATGAAGGACAGCACACACACATGGAGGGACACAGAGTGTGCACTAATTACTACATAAATCACACAAGTAACCTGACTTCAAAATCTGGGAGCCGGGTGTGTGGACAAATGCTGGTGATGACAAAAGAACATGACACTATTTTGTAAGGGTTTTGATGTTTAAAGAACAGCAGAGAACTCCTTTCAATACTTAGAAGGCATCGACTCACTACGACTGAGAGTACTGTCATTCTTAGCTTAATATTTTATAGAGTTTAGTTTTTGTAAAGCCTCCTACCCAACCAGGAATGGTAAAGACGTAAACTATGTTCACTCTTAAGTGGAAAGGGATTGAGTAAAGGCCGCTGAACATTGAAGGTTGATAACCTGAAAATGAAATGAAAAGGGGAATTATTCATAAATGGGAGAATCCCCTGGAGCCACCCCAAGAATCAGAGGTCTGTCTGCATTCCTGTCAGCAGAGGGCAGCAGGAAGCTTGAAATTTTGTCCCAACTGTTGAGATCACAATATCATTTATTTTCATCAGACTTTTTAAATGACAAGCTGTTAATTTTTCTTTACTATTTTCAGGTAATTGTTCATAGAGAATGGTGAGGAAACATTTGAGAAAACACACACATCCCTTCCAGTCCTCCTCAAAGGTTCACATCTCCACAACTATTAAGTCCAACAACTATAATTAGTGTAATCTATAGAATATTGTCAGTTTTCTCTAATTACATATAATCTCATTTTTTATTTGTGACTATGTACTTGTGTGTATGTATGTATAGTTCTACACAGGTTTATGTCCTAAATTGGTCTTTCAGACAGGTTAAGTACCAGTATAATTAAGGTACTCAACTGTGTTATCATAAGATGCCTAGTTATAGTCTTTAATATCCGTGAACACATGTTTTGCATTCCAAAGCTAATCCTGGAAACCACTATGTAGAAAGCACATGTGAGTGAGAGTTGGGTAGCAAAGCATGGGCCTGGCCCCAGGTACAATCTACAGCATTGATACAAGTGTGCTAAGTACTAAGTTGAGAATGGTTTATTCTACCCAGAGCAGCTACATCAAGCTCCATTGAAATTGGGAATGTCAATAATTCACTGTTGAAATGTAAGCCATGCCATACATGCACATAGGACAGTAGATCTGAATATTGACTTGTTGAAAGACATTTGGGGAGCTTCTTTAGTTTGTCTTTTATGAACAGCCAATTTCCAGATACACAGACAAGTTTAAATATTTTACAACTTAAAATTGTATAGCATTAGAACCATGACATTTTCTCCCTGCCTCACCAAATACTCATGCACATCCCTTTATGCAAAAAGTATTTTAGTCCATCTAAGTACCACAAGTGTTACTCAAGGAAAATCCACATAAAACTGTTAGGAGAGCTTGCCATCTCTTTTTCCTAATTTCTAATGTAACACAGACATAGGTCCAGTGAAATTTGTTTGGACAATGAAAGCATATTATGGAGGCATGTGGTTTTGCAAGGGAAACAATATGATACAGGACACTTAATTATCAGATTATTTTATAAAAAATCAGCTACAAAATCACATACAAAAGTATAGGAAATCTGTTCACACACTAATGACTAAAGAATTCAGCTGAGTTCCTGAGTTGCACAATAATGTCTCACGCAAGCCTGCTTCATGGATCTGTTCTGGGAAGGCCCAAAGGTCAGTGGTAGAAGCTAGAAACTCTGTGCCAGTGGGATGAAGGATCTGTACCAGCAGGCAGAGGAATCTGAACTGGAACCCCAAACTGATGCTCAAACTGAGAACCGAAGCTCGCCCAAAAAGCACCAGCACCAAGCTCAACAACAGTGAGGTAGTGAGCTCCTTCAAATTGAGGAGAGCTGAGCTCCCATCAGGAAAGTTAACATGCAGAGCTTCGTTAAGACATTGAGCAGTTCACCCTCTTCCCTGAAGAGCCATGAAACAGTATTCAAGGTGACGATGAGAGCTCCTGAAGTTGAAAACAGGAAAGAAGATCTGAGGGATCCAAACTTTAAAATATTCAATATCACATTCACATAGATTGTGAATGTGTAACATAGATTGTGCAACTTCAGTGCAACTAATAGCTTATTTTTCTGCCCTGAAGCCCAAAGGAGTTGTTGAAAATTGTCCCCAATAGGCCTTTTATGGGCCAATGAGTGAGAATTTCATTGTCTTTAGGAAAGTTCATATAGCCCTGGTCTACTAGATACAAAGGGAATCTGGGCACTGCAGCTGTGTCCAGCCTACTCAAACCATTGCTAATTTGCATGTGCTCAGAGCCCTGCCCACTGCCCCCAGGATTTCTAAAGGGCTGAGCCCAGCTGTGCAGCAGTCCCCTCTCTCAGGACATAGCATGGACAGGAGAGGCCTCACACAGCTCCTGGGGCTCCTGCTGCTCTGGCTCCAAGGTAAAGGGCAGCACTAGGGATTTGCTGGCTCATCAGGGAACCCTGTCTAGTCAAATGTGCATATTTGTTTTTGTGTTTGCATTGTCAGGTGCCAGATGTGATGTCCAGGTGACCCAGTCTCCCACCTCACTTTCTGCTGCTGTAGGAAACACAGTCACCATCACTTGCACGACCAGTCTGGGCATTTTCTATTACATGAACTGGTATCAACAGAAACCAGGAGAAACTCCTAGATGGCTCATCTATGCTGCAGACCAATTAGAAGAAGGAGTCCCCTCCAGATTCAGTGGTAGTGGGACTGACAAGCATTTCATTCTCACTATTAGCGGTGTGCAGCCTGAAGATGCTGCCACTTACTTCTGTCTGCACTATAGTACTCCTCCCACAGTGATACAAGCCATGACCAAAACCTCCTAGGGATGCAGAAGTGTGCAGCTTGGCTGCCCCAGCTGTGTCTCCTAGTGTTGCACCTGCTGAGAGGCTTTTTCAAAGATATGCAGCATAGGATGGTCACAGAAAGGTCTCTCTAGAAAAAGGAACGGAAGCTCCTCAGTACCTTGAGTTCTGAGTCTGTTCATTCCTAATGACACAGATCTGACAGGACCCATCCTGAGCTCACTAGGAACAGAATTTGGTTCACCTAAGGCACCTAGATTGTAACAACACAGGGCTTCCATAATCAGTTGTACAACAGCTATTATGTAGTGAAAGAGAAACTTCATTTCCATGCAGGAATGCTTCTAATATGTGCATTTGACTCTAAACAATGGCCATCAAAGTTTCATAGAGACAGGAAGTCAGTGAAGTTGGTATTATAAAAAGGGTTTCTCTGGTTCTCCTCTAGCACCTGTGCCCTAAGGTAGGGGCTTCTGACCCACTGAGGCTCAAATCTCTCCTGAGAACACTGGATGCGCTGATGCTGCTTGCAGTTGCCTGCAATACCTTACTCACAACCTTTTCATTGCTGGTACAAAACACCACACAGGGTAACCTTAAAGAAGAAGGTGTTTATTGTAAGCCCCTGTTTTGTTCCATGGTAGACTGGCTCCAGCTAAGACATAGGATATCAATGTACTGTCACAAGGAAAAGCCTTCATCCTGTGACATACAGGAAGCAGAGAGAAGAGGAACGTTGTGCAGCAGGTGCCTAATGCATGGGTCATGCACATGGGACCCTCATCCACTAATGTCTAACATGCCAACTGCAAATATTGTTTCTGAAAACGTGAAAGGATGCATGCACTGTAGAGTACTGCAATGGTGTACAGTAGGATAAGCATCCAAATACCCACCAGAAAACATATGACCATTTAAGAGGGTCATTCTACATGTCAACGATAATAGAGTAATACCCTTCAGTAAAGGAAAAAACACATCAGGAGGAAGATTCCTGTGAAAAGAAAGCCAGAAGATACAAGGGCTCTATGAGCTGAAGAGTTGAAGAGCTGAGGGAGGCTGACTCTGTGCTCTCAATACAGATTTTACAGTGTCTACTTCTGTGTGAGGAGCGTGTTGACACTGTGACCTTAAAAAAGTCATTGATCTTTCTTGTCAACACAGGAAAAAGTAAGGGAACTTGCGTGACTCATACAATTTCTTAATTTCACCACTCACAGACATAGTGAACTGCCAAGGATTCAGAGCACAGAAGGCCTCCAAGAATGAGGATTGGCCCATGTGTGTAGGGTACGTCTCTGAGCACCAAGACTTCTCATGCAGAGAGCACATTTACTATGCACAGAAAGTGGTGGAAAGAAATGGAAAAGTGAAACAGAAAGGGAAGATGGACAGGAGGGCGCGCATCAGCAATCAACTGCCAAGGAGGAGGACTGCAGCTGAAGCAAATCTGGAAACAGAGCAGATAGCTCTGGGACATTTCTCCTCGTGTCAAGGAGCTGGAGTGTGGGTGCATCTCTTATTAGAGTCACCCTTCGTACTTGTGCTGAGCTCACTCATGCTAGGGTCTCTGCTCTGCCCTCTATACAGAAAAACACCATCCACACCAACTGCAAGAACGCAGTGCAGAAAATAGAAAACTGACGCTATCATCAGTAACACAAGGAGGCTGAAAGACTAAGAAGCCCAACAGCGACTGGCACCTCCCTCAGGGGGCGATGTGTGCCCTTCATGGGCAAATCTCATCCTGGTTCTGACAGTTTAAGTTTGCTTGAACTTCAGGATCCAAGATGAGCTACAGAAAGTTTGTACACAGAATTTACACATGTGGCTCCTGAGCATTATTTAAAGATATTTACATGGTGAAATTATCCTGAATTAAAAAATTGGACTCATAGCATTTCACCTATATTGTATGTGGGAAATTGTCTTTCTTTCTTTCTTTTTTTTTTTAACTACGAACTAAGGCCATTTAGATGGTGGGATTATCATAGATTAGTAATTTGGGGCCACACCCAATCCAAGAGAGATAGAGGGAGAGTTAGCACGCATCATAGCCAGTCGTGGTCAACACAGTAGACATCAGCGGGGAAGAGCCACACCCAGGAAGGATGGCGGTCCCCAGTCCTGGGGAGGCAGGGAGCAGATGGCTTCTGTGGACACAGTGGGAGCTCTGCCTGCAGACGCCCTGATGTTGGCTCACTGGAGCTCATGGCAGAGTCTGCCTTCCCAGTTTTCGAAAGAGACATCACAACAGTGTTCAGCAAAATATAAATGTGTTTGTATTGCAACAGTCCACAGAAAGTACCAGAAGTGTAGCTGAAGGAAATTCAGAGAATGTTGCTAGGAGAGCTTGCCATCTCATTTTTCTGTTTTCTAATGTTATGCAGAAATGCATCAAGGGAAATATAGCTTGGATAACACAAGCATATCTTTCCATCCCTACCCCAATAAAAGCATATTACTGAGGCTTGTTGTTTCACAAGGAGAACATTACAATAAGCACACTTAATTATAAGATCATTTTATAACAAATCAGCCAAAGAATCACATACAAAGTGTCCAGGAAACCTGTCCACACACTTGTCATCAAAGAACCCTGCTGAGGGTCTGGATCCCACCATAATGTCTCATGCAGGCCTGCTTCATGCATCTGAGCTGGGAAGGCCCGAAGACCAGTGGGGGAAGCTAGAATGTCTGTGCGAGAGGGACGAAGGATCTGTGCTAGCAGGCTGAGAGCGCTGAACTGGAAGCCAAGAGCAATGCTCCAAGTGAGAACCCAAGCTCCCGAAGAGGGGACCATGGCCATGCTCAGCACCAGTGAGGCAGTGAGCTCCTCCAAACTGAGGACAGCTGAGCTCCCATCAGGAAAGTCAACATGAAAGCTTCTTCTGCAAGAGACTGAACAAATCACCCTCTGCCTCTGAAGTGCCAGGAAGTAGTATTCCAGGGGACGACCAGGCTCCCCAAAATGAACCACAGACAACCTGAGCAACAAGAAGGTCTCAATCTCCTCCATCCACAACAGCAATAAAGTTGACTGGAAAAGCTGTATGACCAGGTGCTCCAGCAGAACAGCCCAAGAGAGCCAGCAGCTTCCAAGAGCTCCAAAGGTTTCTCTAAACACCTCTGCTAAGAGGCTCTCAATAGCTTGTTCAGCTCCGCCTCTTATATTTCCGGCACCAGCCCTCAGATGGGACTCCCACATCTAGCACCACGCATGTTATTTGAGCAGGGTTGAACAAGTTGACAAGCAATTGGCAATCAACCACATGTCTGATTCCCTGGTGCAGCACAGGGATGTTCTACATAAAATGTTCATGTCTTTTATAACAGGTGACTACTAAAATCCTTTCTAGCTACCATAATTAGTATTTATTACATGCAGAAAATTATGGAAGGGAAAGAAAGCAATGAGACAGGAAGAGAAGATGAACAGTAAAAGTCCCATCAGCCTCAGCTGGCAATGAGGATGACTGGGTATGAAGTAAACCTGAAAACACAGCATAATGCCTCTGAATCTTTTCCTCTGAGGTTCCGCAGCTGGACCATGTGGGCCTCTCTTCCCATGATCATGCACTGAGGCTGTTCTGGGACACCCAGCCCAGGGTCTGTGCTCTGCTCTTTGTGCACAACCAACTGGCTCCCCAACGTTAGAGAGCACAGGAGACATAAAGCACATGATGCCATCCTCACCATGCTGAAGTGAAGAAACTGAGGGGCTCAGCGGTAACTGTGTAGGTTACACAGATAACACATGTGAACTGCTGAGGTGAAGCCCTCAGCAGGAGTCCAGCAGGGAGGAAGAAGGAAGTGCCCCTCAGCTTAGGCCCGAGAAGAGATCTGTGCAGCTTCGCATCATGGTCTGGCCACCTGCAACCACTGATGCGCCCTGGCTGGAGGAGGGACCCTGAAGGCGAGCTGGGACCCACATCCTGCTGCTGAGGCTGGACACAAGGCTGAGACAGAGCTAGTTCAGTTCTCTGTCTATCTTTCAGAGGTGTGTGAGATTATTTTCCTTCTAAATAAGGCTGGCCTGATGCCAAATGACTGCTTTCTTTCCTGAAGTTGAAAACAGGAAAGAAGATCTGAGGGATCCAAAATTTAAAATACTCAGTATCCCATTCAAATAGATTTTCTTGTATAACCTCAATGTAACTGATAGTTAGCTTATTTTTCTGCCCTGAAGCCCAAAGAGTTGTTGAAAATTGTCCCCAATATGCCTTTTATAGGCCAATGAGTGAGAATTTCATTGTCTTTAGGAAATTTCATGTAGCCCTGGTCTGCCAGATACAAAGGGAATCTGGGCACTGCAGCTGTGTCCAGCCTAGTCAAACCATTGCTAATTTGCATGTGCTCAGAGCCCCTCCCACTGACCTCAGGATTTCTAAAGGGTTGAGCCCAGCTGTGCAGCAGTCCCCTGTCTCAGGACACAGCATGGAAAGGAGAGGCCTCACACAGCTCCTGGGGCTCCTGCTGCTCTGGCTCCAAGGTAAAGGGCAGCACTAGGGATTTGCTGGCTCTTCAGGGAACCCTGTCTAGTCAGATGTGCATATTTGTTTTTGTGTTTGCATTGTCAGGTGCCAGATGTGACATCCAGGTGACCCAGTCTCCCACCTCACTTTCTGCTGCTGTGGGAGACATAGTCACCATCACTTGCACGACCAGTCTGGGCATTTTCTATTACATGAACTGGTATCAGCAGAAACCAGGAGAAGCTCCTAGATGGCTCATCTATGCTGCAGACAGATTAGAAGAAGGGGTCCCTTCCAGATTCAGCGGCAGTGGGACTGACAAGCATTTCACTCTCACTATTAGTGGCGTGCAGCCTGAAGATGCTGCCACTTACTTCTGTCTGCACTATGGTACAGACCCTCCCACGGTGATACAAGCCATGACCAAAACCTCCCAGGGAAGCAGAAGTGGGAGGCCGGGGCAGGCGGCCCCAGCTGCAGCTGCTCCTGTGGCTCCCGCTGAGCGCATTCTTCCAACACATGCAGCCTTTGATGGTCACAAAGAGGTCTTTCTAGAGAAAGCCAGTGAGGCTCCTCTGCATCCTCACCTTTAGTCTGCTGATCCCTAATAGCACAGACCTCACAGGGCATCTGCTGACTTCACTTAGGACAGAATTTGGTGGACCTAAGTCACCTAAGTTGTGACTACACTTAGGATTGATATAGTCACTTATACAACAGATCCTACATAGTCCATAGAAAGCACAATTCCAAGCAGGAACTATTTTAGGACAGGAATCTTGACTCTCAACAAAGTACACTGAACAGCTTAGAGGGACAGGTAGCAAGGGAGTGCTTGCTGTACATCAGGATTGTCTGATGCTTCCCCTGTACCTTGCCTTAAGGTATTGGTTCCTAAAACCTTGGCGATCAGACCTGTCCTTAAAGCCCTCATGGAGGTGCTTTAAGGATGTGCAGTGTTTGCTGGCAGTGGCCCGCAGTACCAGACTGGTGATCTTTTCCTCACTGGTCCAAAGTACCTCACACGAAAACTTGAAGGAGAAGGAATTTATTTTGACTCACTGTTGTATTCATTGTTGGGGGCTCCAACACAGAAACAAGATAGCATGTGTATCTTTCCCAGGGACAGGCCTTCATCCCATAACAGCCAGGAGACAGAGAGAGAAGCAAGGCTATGAATACACGTATATAACCTCCAGGTCCTGCTCCTGGGACCTCATCCTGTAAGGTCTGACATCCCAGCAGCACATCCTGCTTCTGAGCAAAGGAAAGGGTGAATCCGCTGGAGAGTAGAGCAGCTCTCTACGATAGAAGGAAGGTCAAAGTGCCCACGAGAGAGCATCTGACCCTTTAGAGAGACATTCTGTATGTCAATAGTAATGCTCAGATGACTGCCCTTCCCTACAGGAAAAGAAAATGTCAAGAGGAAGATTTTTGAAATAACGAAGCTGGAAAGAATGAGGGCTCTGTGAGCTGAAGATGGGAAGAGTTGTGGGAGGCTCAGTCTGTGCTGGCAGCATACGCTTATACTACAGTACCTACCTGTTCATTAAGAGAGTGTTGGCATGGTGACATCGAAAAAGTAATTAATGCTTCATTTCAATACAAGGAAAAACAGTAAAGAGAACTGACACGATTTATGATTGTATTTTTTAAATTTCCCCATTCATAGGCACATTACAGCTGCCAAGAGTTCAGAGCACAGATGGCCTCCAAGAACGAGGACTGGTCCATTTGGGTAGCTCGCTTCTCTCAGCACTAACACTTCTCTATGCAGAGACCACATGCAGTACTCACAGGTAACTGCACAAGGGAAGGGAAAAGTGATCCAGGCACGGAGGATGGACAGCAGGGGGCGCTTCAGCACGTCAGCCACCAGAGAAGAACTGGAGCTGAAGAAAATCCGGAATCAGAGAAAATATCTGTGGGCTATTTCTGCTCATGCCAAGCAGCGAGAGTGTGTGTTCATCTCTTATTAGAGTCACCCACGGTACCTGCGCTGAAGTCACTCAGGCTAGATTTGACCGAGCCAAGCTCTAAAGTATGCTGTAGCCTTTTTACAAAGAAGTAGATCCTCTTCATCACCATAATAAAACCTCTAAGAAGGTTGCACATGTAGGTTTAGGACCAACTCCAGCTATAATAATGCTCCCCAAATACTGTTTTTCATTGACTGAACCCAATAGAAAGCTAAATCTCCTCAGGCAAATCGTTCCTGCTTCGCACTCC
>PVKN010018202.1:0-16931 GCA_004027915.1 Capromys pilorides
TAAAGTGTTGATACTTTTAATATTTAAAGCAAAGTACTTAATGGGTGTACTTATTATTTTAGATAAGTACATTTATTTAAAAATGTGATCATTCTATTTCAAAGATATTTTAAAACTGTTTAGTATTGACTGGCCAAAATTAAAGTGATTCATTTCTCAAAGATATTGGAAAATGTTTACTTAGTTTCACCTTAGCAAATAAAAAAGCAAAATTATTGCTATTTTCTTTTAGAAAGGCATAAAATTGTACTGCAAATAACAGAATTAGAGTAATCTCTTGGAAACTATGTTTAAAGTACTTTTCTGAATTGTTTTTAAAATACCCAGTTTGTGCAATTATAGGGTCAAAAAAATCAGAGCCAGACAGTGGTAGTGTACGGCTGTGATCCCAACACTCAGGAAGCTGAGGCAGGAGGACGACCATGAATTGGAGGCCAGCATAGCCTACATAGTGGGTTCAGGAACAGCCTGAACTACATAGTAAAGGCCTGCCTCAAAAATCAAGCAAATGTACATAAATAAATAAGAGGTGTTAATGGATGGGGTAAGGAGAGGGCTTGATTGCTAAGGGCCAACACCAAGGCATTTTTCTGAGATAACCCAACTGTTCTTGATTGTAGTGGTGGCCACAGAAATCCATATGGACCTTGAGACTCAGACCTAGATTTCAAAAAGGAATGTTTTACATACATGTCATATAATGGTTGTATGGCAGTGTACATCTGTTCAAATGAATCAAACTCTTCAACAGTGGATGAATTTAATTATGATAAGTTAAACTTCAAAGTTTGGTAGGTTTTTTGGTTTTTCTTAAATCCTTTTTTTTTTTTTAATGTGTTTAGTACAGGGTCTCACTACACAAATCAGACTTAAAGTGATTCTCCTGTTTTTCAGCCTCCCAAGCACTGGGATTACAGGTGCATGCCACCGTGCCCAGTCTCTATCATGGTCTCAGTGCACCCAAAGGCTGGGGCTGGCACAGCAGGCCAGGAATTGAACCCCCAGTCCCTGTGTCTGCCTAAGGAGGTACTTTAATCTGCTGAGCTATCTGGCTGGCTCTTGTTTTATTTCCTTTTGAGGCAGAGTTTTGATGTGCAGTTCAGGCTGACTTTGAATTCAGTTTGTAGCCCAGCCTGGCCTATAACTTGGAGCAATCCTCCAGCCTCAGCCTCCCAAGAGCTGGGATTATGGGTGTACACTACCACGCCTGTCCTTCAAAGCTTGCTTGTTTGCTTGCTTATGTGCACTCTGGCTGTCAATCTTGAAACAAGATCTCGCTATTTAGTTGGGCTTCATCTCACTATATAGCCCAGGCTGGACTTGAACTCACAACTATCCACCTGCCTCAGACTACCGAGTGCTTGTATTATAGACCTAAGCCACTATGTCCAGCCAAAGCTTTTTTTAAAAAATCAACACTGGGCTGGGTCCTAGAGGCCTAAAGGGGATACTTTCAGAAGCACATGCACATTGCATGTCACCCAGACACAATGCAGTACTGAAAATTAAGTATCAAGGATGTCTTTAGTCTTTGTCAAAACAAAGCGCTCTTCTGGGAGAAGAATAAATTGAGATATATCTCTGAACTAGGTCTTGCTCAGTGTTGCTGAGATCTCGCTCATTGCATGATGCAGCCCACCTAAAATCCTTGTCTGTGCAATGGGAGTAGTGATTTCCTATCTTTTTGCCTGCCAGGTTTGTAGAGAAAGAGTAAGTGGGCAAGTACTTTAAAAAAGACCAACCAGTTTTCTAATTAGACGCTACAGTTTTAAAACTATAGCCTTCTGTTGTGTACCTACTTCTAGTTGATTCTACCCTTAGGCATGTCTGAGAGGTGGGTGGAAGGGTGGATGATGTGTGAGACCAGCTTGTTCCAGTCTCTTCTGGCCATTGCTAAATGCAAGACAATCCTGTGTCTTCTGACCATTCAGTGAGTGTCCTACGGGCTCTAACTGTACGCCAGGTCCCGAGTGATATATTGTGTGGGACACACTGATAATTAGGATGGGTTCCCTACTCTTACAAGCATACACCACTGTGATGCAGGCACAGTGTGAGAGCCTCAGGGACAGTGCTAGGGGATCAGAGGTTGAAACAGTTCATTTTGGCATTGGCCTTTACACAAGCCATCTCACAAGGGGCAGAGCTTGGGGGCCAGTGGCATTTAGGGATCTGCTACACAAGCCACCACCTCCACAGGATGAGCCCTTTCTCTCCAGCACCATTGGATAATCATTGATCAATTATTTGGTGTCTCTAACAGAAAGACTATGGAGAGGTGGGAGGAGTGGTATGTTGTCCCTTAAAGCAGCTCTGAAGGAGCCTACTTTGTCAATTTAGATCTGGAGCCCAGAGTTCTTCCAAGGTGATCTAAGGGTAATGTGGATCAAGGACCTGCTGCTTCTGCCCTCATGTGTGTGCCTATGAGGTCCTGAGAGGCAACAGGTAGTAGTATGGGAAAGACCATTCTTTTCCCTTTGAATACTTTTGATCCAGACATTTAATACCTCTCAGCCTCTATATCCTTAAAACACACTTTGTAGTGTATCTTGCCAGAGCAAGGTGAGGATCCAGTTTGCTATGCTAAAACCTTTGAGTCCAGTAAGATACTGTAAGGAGTAATGGATTTGCTGTTATTTTTAGAAGGAACTGGGATCCAGAGTAATTTGAAATAACTATAAGATGTGGAGAAAATTGTTCTGCCCCTTGCCCATGTTTTATTTGATAAAGCTGAATTTGTGAGAACATCAAAATAAGAGATGAATGTTTAGAATCTGTAAAAAACTGATACATCTCAACAACAGAACCCAATTTTTTACATAGTCAAAGGAAACTTAACCAAAGAAACTTGTAGTTTACAAATGGCTGATATGCTCATAAAAGATCCTCACTGAGCATTAAGGAAATGCAGGTTAAAACTACGTTGAGTTACCACTCATACCCAGTAAAGCAGGTGGCCATCAATCAACAATGACAACAAAAAAGGAAATAACCAGTGTTAGCAGGATATAGAGAACTCAGAACTCAGTGCCCTGCTTTTGGAAATGTAAAATAGCAAAGCTGCTGTGGAAAAGTGTGGCAGTTCGTTGAAGACTATAAAATTACCAGTAGTTCCATCCTAGGTCTATACCAAAACAAAACAAAAAACATTGAAAGTAGGGACTCAAACAAGTACCATATTTATACATCCATATTCATGGCAACTTTATTCACTACACCTGAAATGTAGAAACAACCCATGTTACCACTAAGGGATGAAAAGACAAAATGTGGTACATTCATACAATGGAACATCACCTAGTTTTGCAAAGGAATGAAACTCTGATACATGCTGCAACATAGGTGAACTTTGAAGACGGTGTGCTAGGTGAAATAAGCCTGTCACAGAAGGACTAATGATATATGACATGCCTAATGTAGTCAGATTCATAGATACAGATTATAGGAGAGTGGTGACCACGAGTTGGGGAAGAAAGAATAGGGAATTAATGGGTATAGAATTTCACTTGGGGAAGATGAAGAAATTCTGTGACGGATGGTGATAATGTACAAGTAGGTGTATATACTTAGTGCCATGTAACTGTGCACTTAAAATGGATTTGGAAGGGCCGGGGATATGGCTCAGTGGCATAAGCATCTGTCTGCAAGTACAAGATTCTGAGTTTGATCCCTGGTAACAGAAGAAAAAAGGATTCAGAAAAAAATGGTTTAAATGGTAAGTATATACATTTTACCACAATTTAAACACTAATAATGTTTTTTAAATGAACATCAAAGACAGCTTTTAAGACAGATAGAAGCCTCAAACTGATGGTCCCTAACTCACTTAGAAGATTAAAATAGCAATTCAGCCTCATTAACCAAGTGCCTAGGTTTTATGGGATCCCCATATGTATGTGCTTCCCAAGTCTTTTTTAGTACCAGCTAGTGTAGTTGCTAGTTTCTCTGAGTTACTGCCCAGGTGACTCATAGACCCTCCCCCACCTCCATGAGATAGGACAGTAGTTGTAGCCTCACTGCCCCAGTCTCCATGGGGTGTTCTGTCCAGCATAGTAACTTTCCAGTCTCATTCCAGCATCTCAGCTAGCTGGGTTTGGACCTTTCATGTGAGTGGGAGGCACGGCAGGTGTACTAGACCTGTGCCAGCAGCAGCTGATCAGCTGCCCCAGAGAACTGAACACCAGGAGGAAATTTCCATAGCTTTCTTAATTCCTCTGTTCTCAAGCTTAACTTACTGTCTATTCTCTGTAGGTTTTCTTCTCTTCAGCCTGCAGCATTGCTGTGGATCCCACCCTAAGGAAGAAAGCCGAAAAGTTCCAAGCCCACCTGACCAAGAAGTTTCGATGGGACTTTGCCTCAGAGCCTGAGGATTGTGCCCCAGTAGTGGTGGAGCTCCCCGAAGGCATCGAGACTGGCTAACTCTGCGAACACAGGAGCTGTGAGAGGCCCCTTCCATATGAGTGCAGGCCTGGTCTCTGTTCACCTTGTCCTACGATTTTCCAGGGCAGCAGTACAACCAAGTTCTGCAAAGATGGAACCAGAATTCCCTCCTTCACCAATAAATAAATTCCTTTATTATAAAAGAGGCTGTGCCCATCCTAAAAACGTATTTGTGGCTTCTGTGTCAGCCCAGTCCTGGCTTAAGCTGACAAGCTCTTACAGAAGCCCCTGGGAGAGACTTGCCGCAGTAACATTGTCATTCTTTCTTATGAGAAGTAAAACAGAAAGTCCAAGAAAACTGATCTCTTGTTTTATAGGATGATTAGAAAACAAGAAACCCTGGGTTACCTTGGGAGTCTTAAGATATCAGTGAATGACCTTTGAAGTTAAATGTAGGTTCATAGGAGAAATGAGCTGCAGTTTTTACCTGCCCCTGGTTGAATGGAAGTGGGTAACAATGACAAAAAAACTTGGACAGTGAGCCTGGACTGGGAAGTGGGTAACAATGAATATAGTCGGGTTGGGTCAATGTTAGCTTTTTCCTCCTAATTCCTGTTTTCCCTTCCAGAGGCGACAGTGGTTAATCTCCCAAAATGGAGCACCCCTTGGCCTCAGGGATCCTGGTGCTATCATTTTCCATCTGTTGCATTCCAAAGCCTCAGATACAGAGGGACTTACCCCCCACCCCCACCCTGTCCCTATGTGCCCTGATTCCTCACTAGAGCTACTTTTACTCTTGATAACCTGGCAATATAACAATAAAAAGAAAAGTTATTGTCCCAAGTGAGCTTTGTAGGCCCTTTTGCAGTTTGTGCCTTCTGAGCCCTGGAAATGACAGGGTCAGCCTGAATCTTCTCAGCCCTCCTGTGCAACTGTCTGTCATCAGAATGATGGTGCTTCTGATTTCCTGGGGGTCTTGAGGGCTTGCATGCCTGTTGTGTTCTGTGGGCAGAGGTCCTTCTCTAGATGGACACACAGGCCCTCCACACTGACCTCAGATGGTTTGCTGTACTCTTTAAGTCCTAATGCCATTGTCTCCTAAAGCTGGGGCTCACAGCAGGTTTCTGAATAAGAATCCCTGCTGGTTAAGACTTTGGTTTCTCTTGTTTCCTTGGAGATGTTTTTCCAAGAGCATAATGTACATTAAAGTCTTTGAATTGAGACTAATCCCCTTCTGTGAGACACTCTGCCCAGTAACTACACTTGTGTGTAGCTCTTCTGCCCAGTTTTCTGAGCTAGGCCACTTTCGGTTTTCTAAGCCAGATCCATTTACACTCCTTTCTCTGCAGAGTGCCCAGGAGACCTTGCCTACCTCTGCAGTCTCTGGAGGAGACAGGCAGCCAGCATTGCCTATTCGCTGTAGGCGTTAGAGACAGGCACACCCTGTAACTTTATAATAAACCTGAAGTTTCACCTTGTGTGAATTTGCTGTTCTTTTCTTGCCCAAAACCTACTTAGGAGAACTACCTTGGGAGCTTGTTAAAAGTGCAGACTCTAAGGAACGAAGTCCCGGTTCGTATCACTCCATAGATTGGTGTGCCAAAAGAGGAGGCTAGACAGAGCCTGCCCACTCACGTGGAACATCTGAGTACATAGTCCATAGAGAGGAGGAAATGAGACCTGACCGCTAACAATTTCTTCTGACAATTTTCTGGAATTAGGTGGTGATGGTTCTAGCCTTGTGAATATAGAATGTTAGAAACCACTGCAAGTGCATCCTTTAAAATGGTGACTGTTATGGTTGTAGAAGTGTCTCAGTTTCTGGAAGTATAGGTTTGCATTTCACCTTTCAGGGCTTCAAAGGTGGTGAGTCTGGATGGAGCGTTGGTTCTGAGTAACATTTCTGAGTAGTAACAGCACTGTGCTTGGTACCTAGAGCATAGTTGAGATAGTTTGTCACCTGCTAGCCTTATCAAGACAGCTCTTAGAAGTTAGATGTGCCCTCATTTCCCAAGCTTATCAGTGTTTCTGGGTTAACCCAGACACCATCACTACCATACACACACACACACTGAAACAAGTGAACTAACAGTGGCTACTGTGCTCTGTTTTCTTATTTCTTCCTTGCAATAGTATATGGGTAAATCTAGCTTAAATTACTTTGCTGGGGTCACATAGCTAATGAGTACTGAGGACAAGAACCAAACCCTTGCCTCCTGGTGTCTGTAGCCCACTCTGCCACTCTGCCACAGCTTAGTTTACTCGTGTGCTATCCTCTTGAGCCCAGCTCTTCAGGCCTAGCCTTGATTCTCCTGACAACCAGTTATGTCAGGAGACACAACTGTGGACTTTGGGCCAAGCCAATGTGCTCTCTGGGCTAGTGTTTTCAAGCTTTGTCAGATATTTAAAACTTGATCCTTAGAATGGGCATAGCGGCATACACCTGTAATCCTAGGACTTGGGAGACTGAGGCAGGATCACTGCAAGTTTAAGGCCAGCCTGGGCTACATAGCTGAAACCCTGTCTCAAAGAACCTTCTTCAGGCTGGGCATGGTGGTACATGCCTACAATCCCAGTACTCTTGAGAGGCTAAGGCAGGAGGATAATTGTGAGTTTGAGACCAGCCTGGGTTACAGAGTGAGCTCAAGACCAACATACACTACATAGTGAGACTCTTATCTCAAAAGAGAAAAAAAAAAAAAAATCCCAAGAAGCCTTGACCTTTGCATTAAATTTTTTTCTAAAAGCAAACTATTTTTTAGTAGTGGCCAGCTGATGGTATATGTGCTGCAGTGGGCTGTTTGTATTATTGAAAGCTCTAAAAGATTCACCATCACTGTGATATACAAAATAATATGGGACCAAAGTACTATCAACTTTAGGTCTTCTGCATGTCCCACTTGGCAGTCCTCTGTGTGTCTTTGATGAATTAAAAATGTGAAAAAAATTAATTACTACTTAATACTTGCAGTATTTTTGGAAAGGAAGAGCCTTCGAAACAGGCATTGGTGTGACTGATCTCTAAGCTCTTCCAGGTTTAATTCCTCTGAAAGTGAAGCTGTTGGCAGGACCTGGCCTAATTTTAAAATCACCTCAAATGCAGGCCTCCTGGGGTCTGGTTCTTATTTGCAAGGCTGGTTTATCCTATTAACAGAATCAGCAGAAGTGGTGACTTTTCTAGCCCCTTTCACTTTCCCCGTGACAAACCCTTGCTGCTTGGAGCCTCATTCCATCTAATTTCTCATCACTTGAGCAGTGGAGGAGTTCCCTGCTGTTGATTGCCTTTTACCATCAGTAATTATTTCCCCAACGTCATTCCTTGTAAATATTATTTAATATTCCCAGGGTACTGTGCCATGCTGATCTCTCCAGCTAATCAGACTTTGGCTTGACCAAGATACTATTCCCTACTGAAATGGGACCTAGAAATACAGAATTCTCAATGCCTGGTCAACACCAGCACTGAGTTACATTTGCCAAATATAAAGCAGAACAGAATGCAGTTGCTCACCTGAACTGTTCAGGAATTCTTGGAGCCTATGTTGTCTTGTAATTCTGAAGACCCGCTTTTCTGTCCACCCCCTGTGAATACCATGACATTCTCTTACCTTAGATCCTATGTATCTCGGCCAAACAGGCTTGGTTTTCTTTAAACCTGTCTAGACCTTTCTGTCTCCAGAATATCCACAGTCTCAGATGCTGGTTCAGTCTCCCTCAGCCTGGGCTTCTGAGGCCTGGCCTTGCTGCTGCTATGAGAAATAAGCCAGAAGTAAAACCAGCTATTGCTGCTAGGGTTTGGTCTATGCTAGGTCTTGTGTCTGTGCTCAGCTCCTTTCTTTGTCAGCCAGCCCTACTGTCTGTCCTGGATCTGGTGCTCCCCCTCTGTTGACTCACTAGATTCCTTTGGACAGTAGTTGTCGGTTCAACTTCTTAGTGGGAAGGAAGTAGAATCAGTGTTTCCCTGTAGGGCTGTCCAGTGTCTAGTGTAGAGGCCCCACTTTCCTTGGATGTTTGTCCAGCTTCTTCCCAGATTTCTCCATTTCCTTTCTGTCCACTTCCTGAAATGTTTACCTGGCCCAGGATTGGACTGCTAAGGGGATGCTGATGGATGAGTTGTATCTTGAGAAAAGTTGTGAGGAATACCTGAGAACCACACATCCACTTCCACCATGAAGGTTTCATGTGGGTTGGAGCTAATATTTTGGGGGGGCCTCTGCTCACCAGTGAGCACTATGCAGGGTCCTTTACTTGCTGTCTTCAATCTGTAACATCAGCTCTTCAGGAAGGGCCTTATTTTCACAGACAAGGGACTTCCTTTGGCCAGAATGTATGCCCAGTTCTGCCCTTGCCACAGTGCAGCAGTCCTAAATAAGGACAGTTATATAATATGTGATAATTGCTAGTGGATCTGAGGATGCCAGCCTGACAGCTGCCAGGATCAGTCAGTGGCAGGGGTGGAGAGCAGACCCCAGCCTCGAGTCATGATGGGCTTTCTTATGTTTTGGCCCAGACTCTATATCTGGGTAAACTGGACTGACCTGGCTTGAGTGGTGGCACGTGGCTGTGGGATGCTTCTAGATGAAAGAAGGGGGACCGCATCTGACCCAGGAGGCTTCCTCTGCCTTCTTGCCTGTGGGCCTCGGGCCAGTGAGGGGCTCTCCAGGCTGGAATGCGCCTGAGCAGAGGCTTCTTTGCTCTCACCTGTCTAACCAGAGTTGCTGTTGAGTTTTGCAAAAGGCTTCTGAGAAAGATGTTGGCAGATGCAAGGCCTCTAAGAGGCTGATCTAATGGCCAGCATCTTCTATACAGGCCTTGCCTTTTCTGCGGAGCAGTAAGCCAAACAACTGCATCCCAAGTGGAATGGCCTGAAGCTGGGGAACAGGATAAGGGGAGATCTCAGGGTACATTCTGAATGCAGAAGGCTATGCCATTGTTCATTTTCCTTTTAGAAATTGTTTGTGTCATTTGCCTTTTTTTTTTTTTTTTTTTTTTGGTGGGGGGGAGTCTTTATGTGGTTTTTAAAAAATAAGCATTCATCATAAATCTTTCTACTATAAATATTTCCTCCAGTGTAGACATTTGTCTTTTAGTTTTGATATTTGGAAATGTATGCTTGACTTTTTATGTCACATATGGCAAGGATTTTCTTTCTTATCTGGTGTTTTTCTTTGTTTTAATGCTTAGAAGTCCATTCCCATCTCAAGACAAAAATGTGTATTAACCTATATTTTGTTCTCGTTTTTCACAGTGTTACTCTTTCATTTTTTATTTTACTATAGTTGAAATCATGTTTCCTCAGCCCTGCCTCATTCAGCCACACTGCTACTTCTCTTGCCTCGTATCTGGTCCTGATTTTTCCTCTCCACATTTTAAGTCTAAATGTGCTGCTTTACACCTCCATCCTTGTCCTTCCCACAGCCACCAAGGGCTTCTCACAAGCCTCCCAGATTCCCTCATGGCATTTACAGCCAAGCTGCCCAGGGCTGGCCCTTGGTGCCATAGTCTTGCGGTATGGAGTGTTTGTCCTGCTACATCTCAGAGGCTAAGACATTTGCTTGTGATTCTTACCCCACACACTCCAGCCCAAGAGGGGCTAAGTGTACACATACCTTATTGATTGGGAGAGCCCCTCTTCCTCTCTCTGCTAAAGGCCATTGGAGTGGCCTGTAGTTGCTGTTATTTCAAACTACAGGGCTCATTTCAGTTCTGTCTTCTTCTGTCTGGGGTCTTTTACTTTGAGTAAGACAGGAAGACTTTTCTGTTTCATGTCCTCCTCAGTGGGAGTACCAGTCATAGTACCACACCCCATCCTATTGCTCATAGGGACAGGCAGGTGACTGCAGTGAGGCCAAATGGCACTTTTCCTGGGATTCTTCTTTTAGAAGGTGTGAAAGGATACCACTTTCTTTTGGAGTTATAGCTCTAGAATATTCTCTGTTGGACCCAACAGGGCTCATCATCTGAGAAAACCCCTGCTCTCAGTTGAGGATGAGGGTAACACAGAAGGAATCTGAGCTGAGAGATGAGACCAAGAAAGCTAACAACAGTGCTAGAGCTCCTGGATCCAGCCCTGCCTGCAGCCCTCAATCCCTAGCCTTCCTCCTTTATGACCTAATATAATACCTTTTAATTTAAGCCTCTTTGTAACAGATTTCTGCCACTGCAGACAAAAAGAATCCAAACTAATACACTCCTATGTTGCGAGAATTTGGTCTTCATTGCCTGTCCATCTTCGAACTCCTAAGCTGTCAGATTTGTAAGGGGACTTAGAGATCAGTCTCCTATCAGCTGGTAAAACAGATCCTAGGGAGGAAGAGAACTTGCCCAGGGTCATGTGGTGAGGGCTTTGTTTTTCTGACCAAAGGAAAAAGCGGTTGGACTCAGCTGCCAGCAGCCTGGACAGTACCACGGGCCTCAGCAATGGCACCGGAGCACTTAGTGGCTATTGATCCATTGCCTTTGAATGTGCTGCTTAGACAGGACCGCTGTTGCCACGTGAGAATGTGTGCAGCCAAGGGAGAGGAGAGCTCCAAGGCTGGGCCTGGGGAGGAGGGGCATAGGAGCTGCTGCTGCGGCTGCTGCTGCTCCTGTCCTGTTAGCTCCTGGTGGGGGAGGATAATTGCAGTCCAGACCACAGCTGGCACTTGCTGAACACACACCACATGCCAGGCAGCGGGTTTAACAACAGCAATAGCTTTGCATACATTTGCTCTTGAAGGCTTGCAGCATCCATAGGAAGTAGGTCCAGTGTGAACTCCTGTTTACCAGGAAGGAGACAGACCCTGCCACCTTATGTCCTTTCCAGTGCTCACATTGCCATGGTGCCACATGCTTGGGCTAGCCCAGCTCAGCCTGACTTCAGAGACCCAGGTCTTAGCCCTTATACCAGGAGAGGTGAACTGAGGTGACCTTCTTGAGATGTCGAGAAGGCCAGGCAGGCTGTGTGAGTGATTAGGGAGGCCCATGGGATCCAAGAGCAAGCGTGTCTCTGCTCTCCACTCTGCCCAGGACAGTCCATTCAAGGCAGATTCTGCAGAGTTTTCAAGAGAAGCCAGAAATCTGGGTTTTTATGTGAAACTTCTCTATTTTTAAGTATTGGCAACAAATTCAGGTTTTTAAAAACAACAATGTGCAAGCCAACCAAAGCCACATTTGCAAGCCAGTGGATTGCAGATTTTCTGCTTTACTATACTCTTTCAGCTGGAGAAAGAAGCTCCCATCTGTGGGAGTCTCTGTTCAACCCCTAGCGGGACTGACCTGTCTGGATATGGCTGGTATCTGATCCCTGGCCAGCCCTAGAGTGTGTGAATTCCTCAGTGTGCCTCGGAGGCCTGATGACACCAGCAGTGGGGACAGAGCAGGGTTGCAAGGTGATGAGAGAGGTGAGGAAGGTTTATTATCCAACACCATAGATAAGAAAATTGAAACCCAGCGAGGCCATATAAATGGTTCAGTACCCCACGGAAACTTAAAGGGCTGCTGGGATCAGACGCTAGGCCTTTCTGAGCCATTATATGTTCCTCTTACCCTGATGATGGTCATTTGGCTGGATAGAAAGCATGCTTGGAAGCTAGCATGTAGCAGGGCCCAGCCTTGCCCCTGCTAAATAATATCAAGGAGGTCAGTGGACCTCTCTGAGGTTCCGTTCCTCTTCTTTGCAGTGGGGGTTGTAGCCAGCTTCTTGGGATAAGCGTGAAGATCTGGTTGTGTACAGATAATAAAATGCCTGTGTACTATGCACCAGGACTTGCTTTCTTCCCTTCTCTCTGTCTAGGATGCAGCTCAGAGCTAAGAAGGCAGGAGCAGCAGCCTCGCTCGGGCACTGTACTTGGAGTTCAGTCCTTCATGCCTCTGCTCAGATATGCTGCCTTCCTTGTCTGCAATGAACACCAGCTTGACCATCTGTGAGGAGGCTGAGTGAAAGGGCTCTGGGAGCTAGCTGACCGGCACAGGGTGGTAGAAGAGGGACCCAAGATTGCAGAGCCAGCTCACTTGATGGCCTCTGGGGGCAGTGCAGAGCCTCCGTATGCTGTGGATTTCTGCTCAAGAAGAGAATTTTGGGGTTTCTGGCCTCCTATGAGGCATAGGGGAACCTCCAGGGTCACTTGCAGCTTTCAGACTCTGGGGCTTACAGCACTCCAACTCCAAGAGAGTTCTCATGAATCTGTGACCTGGGCACACAGACTATTAAAACTGTCCGAGCTTGGCCACATGGAGGAAGCTGCATCTGAGAGACAACCTGTTTTTCCTGATACAGATCAAACGCTCTAGGCCTACAGTAGAGAGGAGATTGGCCCAGGGAGAGCATAGGCTTCATCTAAGGTCACCCAGCATGTTTGGGCCAGAGACAGAGCCCAAGCTACTCTTTATTGCCAGGGAGCTAGCTTAGTAGAATAAGTGTCTGCCTGGCAAGCACATGGTCCTGTGTTCAATCCCTGGTACCAGAAAAACAAAAAACAAACAAACAAAAGAGTTAGAAGCTATTCTGTATGCAGGCCAGTGCTGTGGCTACCAGCCCCCTCCAGCCTGGAATATGCCTCTGGGGCAAAGGCACCCCATCAGACCTGGTCCATGGCCACGTTTATGTGCCTGACCTGGACACCTCCAGCATGTTCCCATCTGAAAACTGCAACTCTATAAGCATGTGGCAGGGCTTAATCCTGCTGTGACCTTGCCTTTCCATCTTTAAAGGGACTCAGTTTTCTCCTCTGTAGAACAAGAGTTGTTTCAGAGGGTGGAAGCTGCATGCTCCCCAATTCAGGGGCAGCTGAGGTCTTTGCAGCCTCAGTAATATATGCTGCACCAGGACCTATGCACCAGACAGCCCTGAGTTCTGATGACAAACATGACTTCAGCAGAATCTGTATCCCTGGTCTGCTGGAGAGGTGCTGGGGCTTGGAAACGAGAGGTAATGCTTGCCATATCTCTAGGTCACCAGCCCTTAGCCTTGGGTCTGGCACAGAGAAAAACAAGTGAATGAATGGCTGACTGGATGAATAATATCCCAACAGCAGCTCCCATCAGGCCTCTCTGTGTGCCAAGCTCTTAGCACACGTCATCCTTCACCCTGGTGACAGCCTGTGCTGTGCAAAAAGCCGCACTTCTCCCTATCATCTGTTCACCTGCATGCATGCTCCTGTCTTCAGCTGCACTTTACAAAAGTCTTCAGGACCCAGGATTTCCAGCAACACCCTGGCCCAGGCCTAGCCAGATCAGCCTCTCCCAAGTGTGGCTGGAATCTGCAGGCATCAGCTTCCTTCCCCAGAATCCTCTGCCTGGCAGGTACTGGGGACTGCATTAACACAGCCTGGAGATTGGTCCCAGCAGAGTGGTCCTACTTGGCCTCCCCCTGTCTGTTTAGTATTCCCACAAGGTTTTATACTGAACTTCATGGGCCTCAGAGAGGGTGAGTCTGAGGCCAGTGGGGCAAGGGCATGGGAGTAGATCTAAAACCTTACTGTAAGGTGAAAGTGGAGTCCAGAGGCTGAAGTCATGTGTGAATACACAGCTAGGTCCAGGACCAGGACCCTGAACTCAGCTGCTTTCTTGGAGAAGGTTCAGTCTTGCATGGATCAAGGTCAAAGCTAATGTGAAATTTAAATGCAGCCCAAGAGGCTTCCATGATGGTCCCAGGTAGGTGGGTGTGGAAGCCAGGGAAAAAGACTAGTGTGGAAGCTGGGGGCTGCAGGTTCAACTGACCAAATGTAGGGACAGTCACAGGGGCAAGGGACAGGCAGGTTTGCAGGACCCAAAACCCTGAGGCAGGAGGGAGTATGCAGTGCAGCTTTCTACACCCTGCTTCCCTCCTTCAGGTTCCACAGAGCTCATATTCAGTCTCTCTCACCTGCTCCCAGAGAGACAGCAGCACATATAAGCAGCCACAACCAGCACCCACATCCAAATGGCTCACACACATCTGATGGGCATGCGCACATTGTTCAGAGCCACCCACACAGAGACACAGATACACACCCTCCCGGAGCCACACAGACACCTACACGCCCACAGGCACGAACACAGGTCCCACCTGCTTGTGAACCTAGCTTGGGTGGTTGGCCAGGTCAGCCTCCTTGTTCTGGGAGCCCCATCTGAAAGACATTTCCTGTCTCTCTCCATGAGTGATGCTGCAGCAGGACTGCAGTTTGCAAGGTGGGACACCCAGCCCAGCAGGGCTCTGGAGTCAACTAACCCAGGCTCAAGTGTTTGGGAATAAAACATTCTGGGCAAATGCTGAGCCACTGGAAATGCCCTCTTTTGATTTAAAGATAAAGCCTCGCTATATTTTGCAGGATGGCCTCAAGCTTACAGTCTTCCTGCCTCAGCTTCCTGACCATCTAGGATGACAGGTGTTTATCACCAAGCGTGCGCTCAGGTTTCAGCCATACCACCTTCCAGCTGTGTGACCTCATAGTCTACTGGACATCAGTGAGTCTCACAACTAGGTATAAGCAAGGCAGCATTCCCTCGCATCCAGCCGTCTCTGCAGCCCCCAGGTGTCGGGCAGGTGTTCAGTACACGAGAGAGACGGTTGCTGTTGTTTGGAACAAGGGCTCAGGTGACAAATAGCCACTCAGAAACGTGGAGGGTAGTAAGCTCACCACTTTTGTGAACCATCCCTTTCATATGTGCTTCAGGAAAATACCTGGGGTCTAAACATCACTTTTGGGGGACCATGAGAACCCCCGTACCCCCGAGGAAGGCCCAGCCAGATCATCTTTCTTATGAAATAATGAGCTAGAAACTGGCCTAACATTTTAGAAATTTAATACTATTGCAATCTAGAACCACAGACTGCAAAAGCCAGAGGCTCTTGTCTGAAACAAGACTTGAAATCACAAATCTCAGAATCTCTGAGTTGTAAAGCAGGCTTAGATACATCTGTCCCAGCTGCTCTGTTCCTAAGATGAAGTTCTAGAATCCTGGGGCCTCAGAGTGAAAAGAGAACTTTGAGTCCATCTGGTCTAGTTTAATAGAAGAGGAAATTGAGGCACAGAGAGGGTAGAGATGATGTAAGGCTGCACAGCAAGCCAGGGGAAGCACTGAGACCAAACTTCTGGTCCCAGCCTTACACTGAGTCTCTCTATGGAGGCCTGGAGGAAATGGGAGGAGGCAGAGAAGGAAGTATTTGGGCCAAAACAAGGACTTTCTGGAGAACTGTTTTTGAAAAATCAAACCAAAAAGAAAAATGGAAAGAAGTGCTGGCTTCCCTTATTTTCTGCCTGTCTTCCTCTGGGCACTCACTCTCTACAGCTCTCAGCAGCCTCCAGCTCTGCTCACAAGTTGCTTCCAACCGCCCACCGGCTTCCTAAAACGGTCTCTGCAAGCTAATTCCAGAGGGTGAATGGCGGAGAGCGCTGCGGGGAGGGGCGCTTCCTTGGCGGGCGCAGCTTGGACGCAGGCACAGCAGTGCAGTTTTTAAGGTGCGCAGGGTCAGTTGTCCCCAGTCCTGCCCCCTCCTGCCCTTGGCCTCCTGTAGCCTGGAGGAGACCCTGAGGTCCAGCTCCACCTCTCACCTCCTGACCTCTTGGGTCATTTGTCCTCAAAATAATAATTTTAGGGGTTGGGGATGCTGCTCAATGGTACAGTGCTTGAGTAGTCAACATTTGGCCTTTGGTGGATTCCCCAGTACTATTGGAAATAAAAATAGTGTAATAATTTATCATAACATACTATTTTAATAAAATAATCAGAAAAGTATAAAGAAGAAAAATTAAGATGGCCTATAATCAACTCTTAAAGGGAACTATCATCTGAATGTCTAAATGTCACCTTCCAGATTTTGGACCATGCCCATATTATACACACAGGGACAGACTAGATACATCATGTTCCAAAGCCTGTTTTTCCCCTCCAGTCATATATTCACATACATTTTTCGTAATTTACAACTTCACTTCTACAAACATGGCAGCCCACGTTTTGTTCAACAATTCTCATTGCTGAAAATTTTAAATTGAGTCCATTTTGCACTGTAAGCAACAGTGTGCTGTTTATTCCTATAGTCACGTTTTTGCGATCATCCCCAATGCTTCTTTAGGACAACATCCTGGAATTGGAACTCTTCTTTGTACTGGGGATTAATTTTAGGGTTTTGCTTGCCAGCCAGGCACTTATGCTGCTGAGCTATAGCCAAAGGTTTTATACAAAAAGATCAAATCTAAAACTACCTTACTTTTCTCTATATAATAATTATGTAGTAAATACAAATTAGCCAGGCGTGTTCGAGCACATCTGCTGTCCCACCTACTTGGGAGGTTGAGCTGAGTCACTTGAGGGTAAGAGTTTGAGTATGTTACCGTGGACAAAGAGTGGAACTGCAGAAGTGGACAAAGAGAAGGAAAGAGGGAGAGGGAGGAGGATGAAAGAGGGAGGAGGAAGAGAGAGATAGAGATAAGAAGAAAGCTCATAATACCAAATCTTTCCAAATCTTAATACCAAGATCTATTTATGACTTTTGCTTTAGCCAGGGAGACAGCTCAGGGTTCAGTAGCATAAGTGCCTGCCTGCCAGGCTCAAGGTCCCTGAGTTTGATCTCTGGTAGGTACAAAAAA
>PVKN010018203.1:0-16947 GCA_004027915.1 Capromys pilorides
TTTCATTATAGTTATCCTTTCTCTCTTTAGTTCAGAGATTATTTCCGCTCTGTTCTCCTCTTTACCTTTCTGCATTTGTTTCCCTACTTTAGATGCTATTAATTTAGACATGTCTTTTTTTTCATTTATGTTCTGCTTTGCTTTATGTTTCTGCAATTGTTTTTCCACTTCAAATTCTATTAATTCATGTATTTCTTTTTTTATTTCAGATGTTATCTCTGATCTGAGTTGCTCTATATGTTTCTGTAGTTGTCTGTCTACCTCATATTCAGAGTTTTTGGCTGCATGATTCCCATTTTCTTCCATGGTATCATCTCCTATATTTGATTTGGGTGGGCTTGGGCCCTGTGACTGCATCTTACTCCTTTTGTTATCATTTTGTATGGCAGTGAGCTCTGTACTTTGGTGAAGTTATGCTGTTAGGGCCTATGGGAGTTTGTTCTGGATCCACCCAGCTTGTTCCCCTCAAGTGGTGCCTGGCTGCGAGTTGCAGCTCGGGTCACTGGCTGCTGTGAGGCCCTGTGGGTCTGGACTGTGGATGGAGTCGGAGCTCTGGAGTTGAGTCTGAGGATGGATGCAGGCTGAGGGTCCTTACCAGGTTGGCGCAAGCAGGCCAGATGGGATGGCGGATGGGTTCAGGACTGGAGCCCAGGTGGGAAGAACTGGGAGATGGAGGCAGGCCGGGGGTCTCTACCAGGCAGGTGCGCAGGTCAGACGGGAGGGCAGATGGGTTCAGTACTGGCAGGCACGCGGGCCAGACTGGAGGGTGGATGAGTTCGGGACTGGAGTTCAGGCGGGAAGAGCCAGGAGATGGAGGCAGGTTGGGGATCCTTACCCAGTCTGTATACTTGATTTATACTGTAAATTATTTTGAATCTTACACTTAATAGTCAATATTTTAAGGTACTTGTATTTGATATTCTCTTGCTATGAACAAACTGACTTCAAATACTAAGCTGGGAAGTCATTGTAAACTATTTAGAAAATGATTATGATTTTAGGATGAAATCTTTGAATTACATGGTTTACGTTAAGAATGACATACAATAGGCCTGCAAGATGGCTCAATGGTCTAAAGTGTCTGCTTAGGCAGGCTTAGGCAACCCCAGGGACCACAGTTCAATCCCCGGCCCTACATGCTGCGCCAGCCCCACCCCCAAGGCAGGCTGAGCCGACCATAAAAATAAACAAACAAATATTTTTTTTTAAAAAAAAGAATGACATACAAGCTGTTGTGGTGGTACACACATGTAGTACTACCATTTGGGAGACTGAGGCAGAAGGATCAACATAAATTCGAGGTCAGCCTGGGCTCTGTAGTGAGTTCAAGGCCAGCTTGAACTGCACAGCAAGATCCCATCTCAAAAAAGAAAAGAATTACATACAAATTATGCATAATACTTTATTATGTTCTGATTATATAACAAAAAAATTGGTTACAGAAAGTATATGCTAGCAAAGTAGACAGAGTTCACACATATATCCCAGTTACAGAGAACTGTAGTTATTTCTTTTACAGCATTGAAAATTGAACCCAGAGCCTTCACATTGAACTATATCCTCAACTCTTTTCAAAAGTTTCTATTTTGGGGGCTGGCGAGATGGTTCAGTGGTCTAAAGCGCCTGCTTAGGAGGGCTCAGGCAACTGCGGGGACTGCAGTTCGATTCCCGGCACCACATGCTGCACCAGCGCCATCACCAGGGCAGGCTGAGCCAGCCACAAAATGAATAAATAAAGAAACAAACACAACAAGCAAACAAATAAATAAATAAATAAATAAATAAATAAATAAAAAGTTTCTATTTTGAGGTAGGGTCTCACTAAGTTGCTTATTGCTCAGGTTGACTTGAATTGTTATCCTCCTGTCTCAGCCTCTCAGAGGGCTAAGATTATAAGAGTGTGCCACTAAGCTTGGCTTCCATAGGAATTTTATTTTTATTTATTTAATTTTTAAATTTTTTATGTATTTACTACAGAGCTGACAAGGTCTCACTACACAGATCTGACTCATAGTGATCCTCCTGTTTTTCACCCTCCCAAGTGCTGAGATTATAGGTGCGTGCCACCACACCCAGTCTCAATCACTGGCTCAGTGTGCCCCAGGGGTGGGGCTGACATGGCACTTCAAAGGAATTTTATTTTTATCTTTTTATTTTTTTATTCTTAATGTATTTAGTACAGGGTCTATAGGGTCTCACTATGTAGAGTAGACTCGTGATTCTCCTGTTTTCAGCCTCCCAAGTGCTGGGATTATAGGCATGCCCCACCATGCCTAGTCTCAATTACCGCCTCAGTGCTTTCCAGCAGCAGGGCTGGCATGTTGGGGATCGAACCCCAGCTGCTACGTTCTGCTTAAGCAGGTGCTTTAGTCCACTGAACTGTCTGGCCCACCCTCCATAGGAATTTTATTTTATTTTTTTAAATTTTATTTATTTATTTATTTGTTTGCTTGTTGTGTTTGTTTGTTTCTCTATTTATTCATTTTGTGGCTGGCTCAGCCTGCCCTGGTGGTGGCGCTGGCGCAGCATGTGGTGCTGGGGATCGAACTGCAGTCCCCACAGTTGCCTGAGCCCTCCTAAGCAGGCGCTTTAGACCACTGAACCATCTCGCCGGCCCCTCCATAGGAATTTTAGAGATGACAAATAGTAATAAAATTCAGCAAGTAAGGTGTGATTTAAAATGCATGACATGGGAAGATAGCTCAGAGGCATAGGCACCAACCTAGCAAGCACGAGATCCCTAGTTCAATCCCCTTTCTGCATGTCATTCTGGCCTCAGAACCCTGGGGGTGCTGTGCTGGCCCTGGAACCAGGTATGGTGGCACATACCCATAATCCTAGCACTCAGGAGGATGAGACAGGAAGATCACTAGAGTTCCACATCAGCCTGGGGGACTACAAAAATGTGAGCACAAGCCCAGCCTGAACTGCGTACTGCATAGCAAGATCCTGTCTCAAAAAAAAAAAAAAAGCCAACCATATAGAAGAAAACGGGCCAGGGAGATAGCTCAGTAGAATAAATGCCTAGCTGGCAAGCAGTGCAAGGTCCTGAGTTCAATCCCCTGTACCTCAAAAAGAAAAAAAAGAAAAGAAAAGAAGATTGGACCCCCAAATTTACTTTCAGACATAAATTCCGTATACCTTAAAGTTTAGGGCCAGCGAGATGGCTCAGGGTATAAAGCGCCTGCTTAGGCAAGCTTAGGCATCCACAGAGACCATGGTTCCATCCCCAGCACCACATGCTGCACCAGCCCCACCCCTAGAGCAACTGAGCTGGCCATAATATATATATGAAAAAGAGTTTAAATGTGAAAATAAAATAGTAAAATAAGATTTTGGGCCAAGCATGGTGATGGTGGCACAGTCTTGCAATCCTAGTACTCCAGAGGCTGAGGCAGGAGAATCATTAGTTCGAGGCCAGGCTGAGCTACATAATCAGTTCAAGGCCAACCTGAACTGCATAGTGAGATCCTGTCTCAAAAAAAGAAAATAAAAAATGGAGTCTAAATGTAGAATTTATGATATCTAAAGACCTTTTAAACAAAAGAAAAATACATAAAGACAAAGGAAAGATATATTTGACTTCATTAAAATCTTTAAAAAAATTTTTTTTGAGACAAGGTCTCACTATGAAGTTCTGGGTAGGTTTTGAACTAAGTATGTAGTTTATGCTGGCCTCAAAATCCTGCCTCTGGATCCCCTTGCCTCAGCTCCCTGAGTGCTTGGATTTCAGGAGTATGCCACCACAACTTGTGTCTTTTTTTTTTTTTTTAAAATTTTATTTATTTATTTATTTGTTTGCTTGTTGTGTTTCTTTATTTATTCATTTTGTGGCTGGCTCAGCCTGCCCTGGTGGTGGCGCTGGCGCAGCATGTGGTGCCGGGGATCGAACCGCAGTCCCCGCAGTTGCCTGAGCCCTCCTAAGCAGGCGCTTTAGACCACTGAACCATCTCGCCGGCCCCTTGTGTCTTATTTTTTAAACAGGGTCTTACCATGTAGCTCAGAATAGTCTTTGACTCACTATGTAGCCCAAGCTGATTTCAAACTTCCAATGTTCCTGTCTCAGTCTCCCAAGTGCTGCATTACAGGAATGACCCACTGTATCCAGCTAAAAATCCATTTTTTTTTTTTTTGGTGGGAAAGATAATAAGGTCAAATAGAAGTGCTGCCATGGAATATGCTGGTGGGAGCCAGACACCTGTGTCTGGCTGCACGGAAAGATTTGCAAAGTGTGCACGCAGGAGCAAGTGGCCAGCAGGTACATTTATTGAAAGTCATGGGAAGTTGTATTCAGGGTAAGTCTGTGCCGTAGAAGATAGAAGCACAAACCTTAAGAAAAGTTCATGGGGGACAGAAAAGAACTGCCCACAGGTAAAGCACACAAAAATAGCAACAGCAACAGAGCAACAAAAAGTACATATAAATCAGGTTTTCAGAAGTGAAAGGTCAGGCCCTACTGCGTAGGTGCCTCCCCCTGAATCTGTAGGTGTGATTGACAGGAATGACAGAGTATGGAGTCATTTGAGGGGCTCTCAGCATGTATGTTTGTTCCAGCATTTGCTGTGATCATAATCATATTTAAGTCATCTAGTACATATTTACAAACACTTAATGAAGCAGGGCTAGGCTGGAGGGGACCAGAAGGATAGGCTAGGAGATCTAACATGTATATACTCTCATGGAGAGCATCAGCGGTCTCCTGGGCTTTGTTATTTTATTTTCTATCCCTCTTAGGACAAGATAGCAGGAATAACCATAGGGTACTATTTAGAGTTAAATGGAAGGAAGGGAGTGACTCCCTCAGCTCCATTGTTTCTAACTGTATTAAAAGAAAATGATTTTTAAGAGTTTGTAGGTCAGGTCTGCAGCAGAGTGGTAGAGTACTTGCCAGCCTGGGTAAAGCCCTTGGTTTGATCCCCAATGCAGAAAAAAGAAGGAAGAAAGAAAGAAGAGAGGAAAGAGAGACAAGAAAAAAATATCTGTAATGCTTGGACTTTCAAAAGGGTTGATAACCATGCTGAGCATGGTGGTGCACACATATAAATCCAGCACTTAGGAAGGTGAGGCAGAAGGATTTCTATGAGTTCAAGCCAAGCCTGGGCTACACAGCAACACCTAGTTTCAGAGAGAGAGAGAGAGAGAGAGAGAGACAGACAGACAGACAGACAGACAGACAGACAGACAGAGACAGACAGAGAGACAGAAACAGAGACAGAGACAGAGAGACAGAGAGACAGAGACAGAGAGAGATGGAGAGAGACAGAGAGACAGAGAGACAGAGACAGAGAGATGGAGAGAGACAGAGAGACAGAGAGACAGAGAAAGAGCGAGACAGAGAGAGAGACAGAGAGATATAGAGAGACAGAGACAGAGAGACAGAGAGAGATGGAGAGAGACAGAGAGATGGAGAGAGACAGAGAGACAGACAGAGAGAGAGAGAGAAAGAGAGAGAGAGAGAGAGAGAGAGAGAGAGAATTGGCTGGCCTCAAATTTTTAATCATTTTCCCTCTATCTCCCCATTAACTGGGATTGTAGTAACTTTCTCTCTCTCTCACCTTTAAAAAGAGAATCTGAGGCCACAGACTATATAGCAGGCCCATTTCTATCTACCTAATGTACCTAATGTAGTACTCCTCCAAGGGGCAGTCAGCCAGGCTAAGGCTTTTTCAGAGCTGTACTACATTCTGAATTTTTTCCTCCCCAACCTTCTTTCTTCCTCTCCTTTCATAGGTGTTGGCCCTACATCATTCTTTTAAGTTTCTTTCTGCCCATCTCATCTTCGGCATCCCCCCCCTTTTTGGTGTTGGGGTTCAGTACAAGCTAGGAAGCAGTCTGCTGCTGAGCTACAGTCACACCTCCATTGCTCGACTAATCCCACCCTTAGCATCTGTTTGTGAGCAGGCTTCAATTTCTATGCAGCTTCTCATTTGAATACACAAATATATGTGTAAAAAATCCACAAGATTTAAAGAAAATTGTTTAGGCAAAAGCCACATCCATCACCTGGGAGCAGCAGGGACACAGTACAAAACGGAAGGAGGTCTTTGCATCACCACTCTTTTACAGACAGAGAGCAGGCTGGGAAACCCACTCAGATGTAAATTCAGTTTTCTTATGGAAAATGAAGGATGATTCAGAGGCAAAACCACAGTGAATGACTCTCTCAGGAAGTTGAATCAGCCTAAGCCTGCTGGGCTCCAGAATTGTCTCTGATGTGAGATTTTCAATTTTCCCCTCTTCAAAAGGTTACAACTACTGAGATTATCTTACATCTTTTCCACTTCGTGTGTGGGATTTTCCCTGTGTAGTCTAGGCTAGTCTCTAGCTCGTGGTGATCCTCCTGCCTCAGCTTCTTGAGTGCTGGAATTATAGGTGTATGCCACCACACCCAGCCATGCAGGATGTTTGTAGGAGCAGATAATTTGGATATATAGTTCATATGTTTGTATTTATGGAAAGGCTGTCCAATAAGGAAATAAATCAAGGGGCTCATAAGACAGTTTAGGTAACAGGTGACAGACAATGTGCCCTATCTTTGCAAGGAAAAACCTATTTAGCTGCTCAAGCCAGAAAACAAAAGGTCGATTTCCCCACTAATCTTTTCACACACATGCTGTCCTGAACCAGCATTTCACCTCTTAGGCCATGCTTTTATACATCTGTTCATTTTTTCGTCCCTCCTTTGGCCACTGCACTGTTTTTTTTTGTTTGTTTGTTTGTTTTGTTTTGCTTTTTTTTGAGACAGAATCTTGCTATGCAGTTCAGGCTGGACTTGAACTCACTATGTGGCCCAGGCTAGCCTTGAACTCATGGTGACCCTCCTGCTTCAGCTTCCTGAGTGCTGGGATTATAAGCATGTGTCACCATGCCTGGCTTCTGCTGCAACTTTAATCCAAGCCATTGCCATTATTTGCCTTGACTTCTGCATCAACTACCTTTCTGGTCTACCTGTGTTCACCTTGTTCCCTCCATGCTGCAGCTAGAATGTTCTTGTTCAAACAGTAACGAGACCACACATTTTCACCAAGTCCTTCAATGACCTCCCCTGTAGTAGATTCCAAACTCCTTACTCTTGCCAGTATAATGGCTCAACCAGTGATCCTAGACCTCCGTAGAAAAAGGCAGAAGGATCACTGTGAGTTCTTAGCCAGTCTGCACTACATAGTGAGATCTGGTCTTGAAAGAAAAAAAAAAAAAAAAAAAAAAAGTCCTTACTAAATCCAATGAGATTTTGCACAATCTAGACTTTGCTATTTCTTTCCCTTAATGCCCTACTATTTCTCTTTATCTGTTGTGCTCAGCCACATGGATCTTTTCTCAATTTCTTAAACCTGCTGTGATTTCTCTCTCCTTTGAACCTTCACACAACTCTTCCCTATACTCCTGACCCTCCTAGTCAGTGGCATTTCCTCAGGGCAGCCTGCCTAATCCCCCCAGATTACACCAACTCTCTCTGTTGCGTGTTTCCTTAACTTTCAGAATTTATTTGGCAGCACTTCCTTTAGAGTCTCTACCAGAGCATCTGTTTAGTGTCTGTCGCACTCACTAGATTCTTATCTCTGTGATAACAGATTGTGGCTTTTCTGCCATTGTTCCCACACTGCCCAGTAAGAGATCTATCTGATGAGGTTAAATGTTTAGAATTTCTAGACAGCTGAGAGTCAGGGAAAGCTGAAGAATGGGACTTTGGACACACTCTAGAGCTTTCTGAGACTACTCCCTCCTTTCCTTCCCTAAAGGACAAAGGAAGCGGAAGTACGCTATGACTTCATGTACTGCCTTCCACATTATCACATTACAGTTTTACTTATTACAGAGAATAGTTAGGGCAGTAAATAAAAATTCAACCACAGAGAATGGCTCACGAAAAATCAGTTGTCTAAATACAATGAATTCTAACTTTTCAAATAAAACATTGCATGTGACCCTGACATGCAAAATATACTACAATGGGGCCATTATAACATATGGGAGAGGAACAGAGTTTAATCTGTTGGGTCTTCCCAGGTTTTCCTTTTCTCTCGTCCATTTTCCTGTCCCTCTTCTCCCAAGTCTTGAAGGCTGTTTATATCCTGGCACTCTTTCAAAGCCATGGCGTCATTTCTGCCCTAGATTTCCATAAGACATTTCCCTAAATGCCTTCCTGGGCCATTGCTGTCACACTGGCTCAAGTTGGTTTTATGTTTACCATGTGTATAATTTCTTTAAAAAATGCTGTAGCCTGAGATTCACTTATGTGATGAAAGGAATATTGGTTTTGCATTCAGAAAATTCTGGTTATAAATTTAGCTCCTGATAGAGTTGACTATTTCCAACTTTAGTTTTCTCATCAATAAGGAGGATAATGTCAACATTTTGTAAATTAAAAAACACAAAAACCCAGGATTGAGCAAGCTGTTGAGTAATGTTAATAAACAAGATCAAAATCCTATTCAAAAACCTCTCCTACCCCCTCCAATGTGATGGGTAACTGGATTCAGCATAGCCTGTATTAGCAAGCACACCATCTTGTGGTGATTTATTGATGTAAGGTCTGGAGTCATGCAAAAATATGGAAAAAACTAAAGCAACATAAAGAGATAGCAGGCATGCCAGAGATATGTTGAGATGCAAAAAGTAACTAATGACATAAAACAAAGGCAATTAATTGGTAAAAGCAAGGAATAAAGGACTTACAACTAAACTTTTAGATGCAGGGCAAGAAAAATAAGACATGGCTGGTGAACAGAAGGAGAAGCAGACAGATATAGTTCAGTGTATGACTGAAGGTTGATTTATATATTTCAGCTTGTAGCTAATTTAATTCTATCATTTTTTCCTTTCAAAACTGCAAAAGTTTTTTTTTTTTTTTAAATTTTATTTATTTATTTATTTGTTTGCTTGTTGTGTTTGTTTCTCTATTTATTCATTTTGTGGCTGGCTCAGCCTGCCCTCGTGGTGGCGCTGGCGCAGCATGTGGTGCCGGGGATCGAACTGCAGTCCCCGCAGTCGCCTGATCCCTCCTAAGCAGGCGCTTTAGACCACTGAACCATCTCGCCGGCCCTGCAAAAGTTTTGTAATCTGTAATCTCAGTACTCAGAAGGCTGAGTCTGGAGGGTTGCTCCAAATTTGAGGCCAGGCTGGGCCACAAAGTGAGTTCAAGAGCAACCTGAACTACATAGTGAGACACTGTCTCCAAAAAAAAAAAAAAAAAAAAAAAAATCCATTAGCAAAAGCTAGCCAACATAATAATCCTTATAATACCACTGCCTCGGGGCTGGCGAGATGGTTCAGTGGTCTAAAGCGCCTGCTTAGGAGGGCTCAGGCGACTGCGGGGACTGCAGTTCGATCCCCGGCACCACATGCTGCGCCAGCGCCACCACCAGGGCAGGCTGAGCCAGCCACAAAATGAATAAATAAAGAAACAAACAAACACAACAAGCAAACAAACAAATAAATAAATAAATAAATAAAATTTAAAAAAAAAAAAAAAATACCACTGCCTCTACCCAAAAGTTCTGTGGTGTTGATGTAGGTTAGAAGAAATAAAAGTTACGTAGAAAGGAGACAAGGGCATCATAACTAACAATTGTACTTTGTAAGAAGACTACAACTTCCAGGACTTAGCCAAAGTAACCCCCAAGACAAACTCATGCCAGACCTGCTATTCCTTGGCTAAATTCACATCCCTTCCCTACCAGACCCAGCACTAAAAGGTCATAAATTGGCCCAATTAAGAGAGTAAACAAAGGGTTGAGTGATATTTAAACTTTCTATGAAGAAAACAAATCTGGGGCCCTTTGGGAGGGGTGGGTGGGCACTCCCTCCCCATCAAGCAAAGCATGAACATACTGGGTTCCAGACTGTGGCATGCCTCCTTTCTCTGAGCACCTGCACTCCCCTCGTGAGTGTGTACCATACTCTCTGTCTTTGCCACTGAGCCCTAGCCTCTTTCTCATTCACATCCTGAGAATCCTTTTTCTGTGACTGGAGTCAGTGAGCCTGCTCCATCCACCAGGTGGGTTAAAGTTTGGGAAACTTTCAGATCCAGCCCAGTGACAGAGTTCCTTCCTGAGGCATGAGGGGCAAATCCGCTCCTTACCTTTCTCTGTGTATGCACATGCGCTTGCACACAAATGTGCTAGGGATTGAACAAAGGGCTGTGTGCTTGCTAAACACACACTTGTTGCTGAGCCACACCCCTAACTATCACTGTTATGTTATTTTTCTGATTCTGACTCTCTTGCTGCCCTCCTTCCCTTATAAGGATCCATGTGATTACATGGTATTGGGCCTGACTGGATAATCCAGGATAATCTTCCCAGCTCAACATCCTTAACTTAATCATATCTGCAAAATCCGTTTTGTCACATAAAGTACCATATTCATAAGTTCTGGAGGTTGGGATCTGGACATCTACAGAGCTATTATTTTAGCACAGTGTATATTTCTTGCAATAACATCCTATTGGCATGGAAACATTGGCCACGGTGGGCTGGGTATGGTGGTCCTTGTCATCCCAGCACTCTGGGAGGCTGAGGCAGGAGGGCCGTGGCTTGGGCAACCTAGTGACTTACCGAGACCCTATCTCAAAATATAAATAAACACATGCATACCTAAAAATAAATAATAAATAGCTAAAATTTTCCTCTATTTCTCTCCTTTCCTTTCTCCATTATATAGTGTATCATCAGTGAGTGGCTATCTTTATAGGTTGGTCAGAAGCTGTAGGAGGTAGGATCATGTGGAACTGGAGGAAGAACAGACGTTATTTAGAGATTCTAAATGTGTTGCTGGATGAAGTAATTGATGAAGATTTGGGTTGATTCATTTTTCGGGGGACAGGGGGGCAATATAAGGAGGGTTTTTGGTTTTTGTTTTTGTCTTTGTTTTGTGATACTAGGCATCAAAGCCAGGACTTCAAACACATTAGAAGATCACTTTGCCACTGAGCTCCATCCCTAGTCCTTTTTAAAATTTTAATTTCACTTAATTATTTAATTTAATTTTGAGACAGGCTTTCTCTGGACTTGCCTTAATTTGCAATCATGCCTCAGCCTCTTGAGTAGCTAGTGAGTACTGTTCAGATTACAAAAGGAGGGTCTGAGTTTGTAGTTGTATTCTGTTTCAGTTTTTGAAGAGTAAATACAGAAAGTTATATGTTACTATTGAGAAATCATAAATGTTTATTTGTTATTGTTTTGAGACAAAGTCTTATAACACAAAATGCCTCCCGACACACACAGTGAATCAACCCAAATTAATCAGTTCATCCAGCAACACATTGAGAATCATGGATAACATGCCCTGATTAAGTTGGAGAGAGGAAGGGAGAAGAATGGAGAAAAACTTTAGCTATCTATTATTTATTTTTTATTTATATTTTGAGATAGAGTCTTGATAATCAGAGACCAAGGCCTGATATTCAGGGAATTATCCTGCTCAATGTCCGCTGACTTAAATAAATCTGCCTCCAAATCCTGGGTGCCATTTCATAGTGTTTCTGGTTGCTGTTGCAGTCTCACTATGTTATCCAGGCTGGCCTCAGAACTGCTGGGCTCAAGTGGCCCTCCCACCTCAGTCTCCTGAGCAGAAGTCACAGACAAGCGCCACCAGTTTGCAAAGGTTTGTTCTAAAGGAAATCTGACCTTCTCATTGGACACTCAGCATCTGCATCCCTTTTATACGTTTGGGCAACATCCAAGGCATAAGAGAGAGTGCATCTTATGCTACCAAGGCTGACAGTGCTGCCAAGGTGACAGCCCTAGGATAGCAGACTCAGTCACTACTGTTCACTTCAATGTGTGTTCCCTGAGACAAGTGATTTGAGGGAGGAAAGAACAAAGATAGGGTTTGTGAATGAGTGGTTACTGCTATGGGCAGCCAGGCTTAGGCCCTCTGGGGACCCTCAGCGATACTGCAAAATGCATTTCAGAAATGTCACTCTGAACTGAGATGGAGGCTCATGCCTGTAATCCCAGCACTCTGGGAGGCAAAAGCAGAAGGATCCCAAATTCGTGTCTAGCCTGGGTGACTCAGTGACTTAGCAAGACCCTGTCTCAAAATAGAAAGGACCTGAGTTCAATCCCCAGTTCCGCAAAAAAAAGAAATAATAATAATAATAATAATAATAATAATAATAATAATAAAAAGGACAAGAGTGTAACTCAGTGTCAACAACCTAGGTTCAACCTCAAGTACCTGCCCCTAAAAATAAAAAAGGAACAAGGAAGTAGAACTCTTTGTTTGCATTAGATTTGGCTGTGAGACAGGAAGCTGGTTATGCTTTGTAAGTTCCTAAGAAAACTTTAGTTTTCCAATTTCAGATGCTACGTTTTCCTTCTGCCTTCATCAGGACTGATGGTGCAAGTTACAACAGCCAACTTGCAACTGTACAGAGATATCAGCTCTGATGTTACTAAGCCAATAAAACTGTCTACCTCCACTTTTCTTAAGTCAGTCTCCTGCTGCCGGCAGACAAAGCTACTCGCATTCTTAACTTGTTTAATCTATTTAGTCTCCCTTGCAACCGGGAATACTGACCCTGGTTCTGAATCAAAAGACAGCAACAAGAACAAGCAGAGACTATGGGAAAATTTCTGGTAATGGGGACAGTAGTACCAGTGATTCTGGTGGCCTTCACCAGGGCCACAGACAATGGAGTCTCTGTGTTGAATTGTAATTGTTAATACTCATGGTGTGTTTACTATGGGCCAAGTGGTTTATAAATTTTCTCTCTTAATTCATATCAGCTACTCAAGATGGCTATTAATTTCCTCCTCTGAGGTTAAATGAGGACAACTTCAAGCTCACACAGTTAGTTGGCAGCAAAGTTGGGATTCCGTTTCAGAGCAAAGTAGTTCCAAAGCAAAATCTCAAACACTACAGTATAGGCTATTTCTTTTGGCAACTCCTAATTTTTGGGCCTGGGAAGGAGCTTAGGGTCCTGTCATTGGAAAGGCACTAAGACAGGCTCCCATAGTCTGCTGTCTGTCATCAGCCCTAGCAGCAGGGCACAGGATCTACCCAAGTGTAGGGGAGCTCTGTGCAGGGTTGCAGATGCAGGCAATCCCTCTGAGCCAGGCAGGGAAATGCTCCAGATGAGCTCCCAGACTTCTGTGTCCTAAGCCCCAAGAGATAAGGAAGATACTTGGGTGGCAACCTCAGGGACAAAGCAGTTCTGAAGGTTTGGAGCATTGCTGAAATCTAGGTCAAAAAGTAAAGCAAAAAGAAGACAATGATATACATGAACAAGGCAGATGTGTAAGAGTCAGTTAACTCTCTTTTGCAGGTCCTGCTTATAAACTGATTCTCTGAATTTCTTTCTCCCATTTTCCTTCCAAGCTGAATTTTGAGGCCAGAAAGTCTTCAAACGCAGCTCGTCTCCTCCCACCTCCCCTTACTTGCATGCTAAGGCTCAGACCAAACTTTGCCTTCTTACCCTTTTCTTTTAGTCCATATTTTTAAACAAATATTTATTATCATTTTTTTAAAACCAGGTAAACAGGACTATAGGAGAGAAGGCATCTATAAGAAAAAAGAAATTAAAAGATAAGTGCACAAATAATTAGTATTCAAATACTTGGAATCAAGGAGAACTGGTATTGAATAAGAGTATATACCACAAGTATCTTAGCCATTCCTAAAGCTTTAACAAGATACTCAAGACTAGGGGCTGGTCAGATAGCTTAGTAGATTAAAGTGCCTGCTTAGGCAGATGCAGGAACTGGGGTTCTATCCCTAGTACCACATGCCTTGCCAGCCCTAACCTGGGGTAGTGTTGAGACTGGGATTGAGACTGGTGTGGTGGCACACGCTTGTAATCTCAGCGCTTAGGAAACTGAAAATAAGGGAACACAATAAGCCCATTCTGTAGTGAGATTCTGCAGACCCTGCACTAAATGCATTTTAAAAAATACCCAAGACTGGCTAATTTGTAAGCAACCTCAAGGCATTTCTCACAGTTCTGGAGGCTGAAAGTTCAACCTATCAGCAGTTATGTCTGGTGAAGTCCTGCTCTCTGCTTCTAAGATAGTGGTTTATTGTTCTTCTCATGTGGTAGAAAGTGTATTGTTTTATAAGTTTTATTTATTTACTGGTACTGAGAGCTGAACTCAGGTAGGCACTTATACCATTGAGCTATATCCCTAGCCCCTTTTACTTTATTTTTATTTTTGTTTGTCTTTTGCAGTACTGGAGCAGGGGAAGGGCTGAACCTGGGATCTTCAAACTGAACTATATCTCTAGCCCTATTGTATTTTGAGTCAGTGTCACTAAATCGCCCATTCCTGGGTTTGAACTTGCTTTCCTTTTGCCTCAACCTCCCAGAGTACTGGTATTGCAGGCATGGACTACTATACCAGATTCTTCAGCCTATTTTTTTATTTAGTCTTTTTGAGACAGGTTTTCACTATGCAGTTCAGACTGCCCTTTAGCTCACTTTGTAGCCTAGGGTGGTCTTAAACTCACAACAATCCTCCTACCTCAGCTTCCCTAGTGCTGGGATTGCAGCCATGCACCACCACACCTGGCTAATGTCTTCAGCCCTGCAGTGTGCTATGTGTTATAGACAATTAAGATTGGAATAAAAAAAAAAAAACTTGTGACGTACACTTGTAATCTCAACACTCAGTAAGCTGAGGTAGAAAGATTTCTGTGAGTTTGAGGCTAGTGTGGGCTACATAGCGAGACCTGACTCAAAAAAAACAACAACAAAAAAAAGAATCTGTGATTGTCTAGTTTGTTGGTTGTGGGATGACCAGTGAGTACTTGGGTTAATGAAGCTGATGAAATTTATGTAGTTTGTGACTTTATTGTTATTCAATGAATTTTTGACACCTTGGAAAGCCACAAACATGAGAGCAAAGCCCACATAACCCAATCACTTCCTAAGAAGAGGAAGAACTTTAAACCAAGGTAGAAAATCTACACAGATGTGAAAAGTTATCAGGTGGCTAGATTAGATTATAGATGGAGTCCCTTGTGGTGGTGCATGCCTGTGATCCCCACATTCTGGAGGCTGAGCTAGGAGTATTACGGTCAATTGAAGGGCAGCCATACATAATGAGTTTCAGGCTAGACTGAACTACATAGTGAGATTCTGTTTGTGGGAAGGGAAAAAAAGGTTATTGACAGGCAGAGCTTCTCCAAGAAGGTGAGGGACTTGAGAGCAGAGTTGTGTCCAGCTTGAGTTCTGACGTTGGCCGATTGAGTAGGTGAGGCCAGGAAGGGAGGTGGAGCTGAGCCACTGCTGGGTTCATAGAGCCAGACTTCATTGCTAGCTGAGCTTATCTGATGAGATGCCAGGTCAGTGTGGCACTGCCACACCACAGCACTGAGGGCCTGTCCTTTCTATGATCTGAGAGAGACACTGTGTCATTTGTTGGCTTGGTGGGTCTGATAAGCCTGTGGGCCTGATTTTGTCTGATACAATTTAGTTATGTCAATTGTCCATGTGTCTTTAATTTAATATATGTTTACAGGTGGCTTTTTTATTAGCAAGATTAATTTAGCTATCCATTTATGCCTTATGATTATGCTGTTGTTTTTTGTGACAAATTGGGTATGTCCCACATCTGGTCCTCAGCTGTTTGCACAGACAAGTTACTAAGTCATTCTGCCTCAGTATTTGCACCCCAAATGCAGCACACTGTTATGCAAAAAATGGAGCCACTCAGGGCAAGGACAACCTGAAAGTCTCTGTTCTACGCATCCTTGAGGAACTAACAACAGGCACAGCCTGCTCTCCCAGCCAAGCTAGAGAGAGTGGGTGTGTAGTGTGGGTGTGCATGCTCGTGCGTGCGTGTGTGCGTGTGTGTATGCACAAACGTGTGCACAGCATTCATGAGACTGTGTTTTGTTAGATTAAATATTTAAAATATACTACAATTTTTGTACAAAATCACTTTGTAAAACAGCCACGTTCCTGTCTGTCTGTCTGTCTGTCTGTCTGTCCATCCGTCCGTCTGTCTGTCTGTCTCTCAACACAGGGTTCCACTATGTAGTCCAGCTGATCTTTAACTTAAAATGCAACCCAGGCTGGCCCTGAACTTTTTTTTTTGGCAGTGATCCTCCTGCCTCAGACCGTCACATGCTGGAATTATAGGCATGTAATACCTATAATGTCTTTTTCTTTTTTTAAGAAGTTTACAAAGATGTCTTGTAACTACCATGAAAGATAGTGTAAACAACTTGGACAGAATGAGGGGACGCAACGAAGGCAGGCCAGGCCGCTGCTCTCGCCATGACCCGCGGTAACCAGCGTGAGATGGCCAGCCAGAAGAATATGAAAAAGCAGAGTGACTTGGTTAAGAGGAAGCGCCGAGATGACAGGCTTTTTGCGGCCGCCCGCAAGCAGAGTACCCCATCATCTCTACCCCCAGGGACTCGGAGATTGTGCAGCAGAAGCAAAAAAAGGCAAACGAGAAGAAGGAGGAACCAAGTAGCTTTGCGGCTTTGTGTCCAAGGCAAGAGCCCTTCACCTGTGTGCCTGGAGCCAGTCCCACCATGCTCACGTCTTCTCCTGTAGTGTTCACAGGTCCCTGATGGCATTCCCTCCGCCCTGAGTCTTCAGCAGGTCCCTTTTGTGCTTCCTTTCCCTCAGGTAGCCTCCCACCCCTTGGGAGAGATCTCTGCTAAATAAGAAATTACAAAATCTGACTAGTATACTTATAATTATAAATTTTTCAAAATTGTAATATAGTTATTATAATTTAATTTGGCCTGGAATACACATTTGAGTACATGCTTGATTTCATAAAGATGTTTGTTTGTGTATTCTGTGTATTTATGTGTTTGCGTGTTACTCTGTGAACAGTTGTTACTTTTTTCCTTTTAAAAAAAATTATTTATAAATTTATTTTTTTTTGTGTGGGACTGGGGTTCGAACTCATGACCTTGTACTTGCCAAGCAGGCACTTGCACTACAGAGCTATCTCCTGGCTCTTTTTTCCTTTTTTTTTTTTTTTT
>PVKN010018204.1:0-16895 GCA_004027915.1 Capromys pilorides
CCAAGAAAAACACAAGAGTGTAACGGCCGATGAAGTTCATATAAGATCTATAGCTTAATAGTGCTGTGTCAATGTTGATTTCTTAGTTTTGAGAAATGACCATCATTTTCCAAGATGTTAGCATGGGGAAACATAGGGTAAGAAGTACAAGGTGAATCTCTGTACTGTCTTTGAAACTCTTATGTAAGCCAAATACTTCCAAAATAAAACATTTAAAAAACACTTATACCAAGTGCTCCAGGTTTCTTATAAGAAAGCTTTCACAAAAGAGTAACATTAGAATTTGGTGGTTAGAAGAAAAAGGCTAAGACCTTTTTTTAAAAAAAAAAAGATGGAGAAAAACATTAGAGAATGGGATAATGGGATTAGTACAATAAAGAATGAACAACTTGTGGGACACACCAAGCTTTCCATTTCATTGTGTGAAATTCTACACTGAGTAAGCACAGCGTCTTCTATTTTTCCTCTGCAAAATCACTTTTGCGTTGTTTCATCTCTTTTCCATCTTGTACTATCATTCCCCCACTAGTCTGAAATTCCCAGGGGCAAGATTCATATCTTAACTAACATCTAATAGGGTATATATTTTTTAAACATTTTTTTAATTATTTGTCTGCTTTGTATAGGGTCTCACTATGCAGATCAGACTTGTAGTGATCCCCTTGTTTTCAGCTTCCCCAGTGCTGGGATTATAGGCATATGCCACCACACCTGGTTTTGGTGACCTGCAAGGTGCACCCTAAGTTCCAAGGCCAGCAGAGGATGCAGTACTCGGAATCAAACCTGGGCCCTTGGACTTGCCAGGTAGGTGCTTAGACCACTGAGCTATCTCCCCAGCCTTCTAATATGGTATCTTATGCAGAGCAAGACCACAAAAATTGCTCACAGATTAAAAAAACTACATGGATCAAGCAGCTAGAAGGAAGATCAGGTCTTCATAGTTAATACAAGAAGCACAGTCTAGTGTGGAAAGCAACGAAAGGTGTCAGGATGATTGGACATAGGAACGATTTGGCCAGAATTAAGCTTTAGGCAGATTCATCTGATGACACTGTAGAATTTGGAGTTGCAAGAGAGAGACACATTAGCAGCAAAAAAAGTCATGACTTGCTACAGTAGTTCTGGTTCAACTTTTTAGAGGGAGGCACCTCAGTAAAAGAGATTGTGAAGTGAGGAATCCACTCATGTTGACTATGAAAGTCTTCTAATACATATTTCTATTGTACTCTTTGTCAGTCATTAAACAATGGCCATTTTGTACGTTGCATTGAGCTGACTCCCTTAAATGTGTGAGGGAAAGGACAGAAAAGCACGGGTCCATCTGGCAGACTCACAGCCATTCTTTTGTGAAGACTGTTTGCTACTTGTATGACTCTCTCACATGTAGTTGTTAGGATAAGCAAAACTCTATACTGTGACAATGATAAAAATTTCATGTGTGAGTTAGGTGAAAAACAATCTCCAAGTCCACCGCAGATCAGTGATAGGTATAGGCAGCAGCCTAAGCTAGGCTCCACCCTCTTCTACACTCCAGAATTACTAAATAAAGAAGCAGAAAGAACATGAGGATGACATGTGTACCTTTCAGTGCCCAAAACTAGTTATATGGCCATACCAAACACCAACGGGCAGGGGTTAGGGCGGCAGTGCAGTGCTACATCTTAGAAAAAGCAGAATATGCATATGGGTGGGTGCTAGCTGTGGATCATAGTTTCTGTTTCTATTTTTCCTTAAGTAGGTTATTTGTCTTTTCATATATGATACCCCCTCAACAACACTATGAGCTCCTTAAAAGCAAGTATTAAATTCCATACTTTGTTAAATCTACTATTTAAAACCTACACATGAGGCGATATAAGGCTGGGACCTTCATGGCAGCCAGCCTCCAGGATGACTCTGAGTGTTTCTTGCCTCCTGATTTCCTTTCCTGTGTAGGGCTCTCCCATAAGTAGAGGCCTGGCCCGCATAAGCTGTAGGATCAGAGTGTGACTTCAAGGCTGGACCCTGAAAATCACTGTGGCTCCTGCCTTCGCTCTCTTACATGCTCTGGAGGAATCCAGCTGCCATGTCCTAGAGTTGCATAAGCAGCCGATGGAGCAGTGCATCTGGCAAGAGGTCAGGGCCTCCTGCCAAAAGCCAGCACTCACTTGCCAAGTCAGTGAATGAGCCACATTGAAGTGGATCCTTCTTCCCCCCAGTCAAGATTTTGATGTCTGTGCTGCAGCACTGTCAGAGCATTTTACTACAAGATGCACATTCAGCTAATTATTCATTCTTCCTCCAGCATCTTTCACCTTCTCACAAGACACTACTGCATCATTATTATAAAACTTTACCCAAGAAAGAGAAAGCATTGGAATCTTTTTTCTTTCCAGCTCCTGCTTTAGGTAGGGTTGGCTAATGCTATTTCCAAGTTTAAGATTGCTTCTGAGGATAAGGGATACAAGCTTTTATCCCTCCTTAATCTTGCCAGGGAAATGGAAGCAGAGCCTCAAGAGCTACATATTTTTCTTCTCCAGTGTAGGTATCATGACTGTTTCATTTTTTTAGGAGCTCTAGGCTATTAAGTACCACTTGGCCTGGGTAAAGGCCTCAGGTCTTCAAGCCTGACAAATGCCATAAAGGGAATAGAAGATAGAGGATTTGGGGCTATAAGAAAGCCAATTAATTAGGTTGTATTTATTGTCTATCGCATGGCTTATTCCATGTAAGGATCCGTATTGGTTGCTGAGAATCATGTAGTTCTCAGCTTTTATATAAGACTAGTTCTCAACTCAATTCTCATATTTTTGTGATTGGATATTTCTAGAACCAGAATCAAGGACAAAAATATTTGTCAAGTAAGCGCCGGAATTTGAAGGAAGCATGAGATTCATTTTACTCTATCAAGGTTCATTTATATTCTCAGCAGACGCAAGCGGCCTGTGTTTGCTAAATGTATAAATTTTCAGGTACTTGCAAAATGTCAGGATCATAAATCTTTTTTTTTAAAGCTTATTTATTTTCTCTAAAAATAAAGTGGTTTTTAAATAGAAAATAGAGAAAAGTGCAAAGAAAAAGTCTTTAAAAACAACCATTCATGATTCCATCTACAATAGGTAACCATTGTTTTGCTATTATATAAGTTAGACAACTCATCTAATTGAGAAAATATCATACGCACAAAGTTCTGATTTCTTCAGTTTGCAGCATAAGAGTGTAGTTCCTACATTTTTACTCTTTGGAGATGCTTAAGATCATAGCTTATTTTATTACATTCATTTATCAAAATTTACTAATTTGTTTCTTTAATATTAAGTTATTTTCATGGAGAAAAAGAAGCTACTAAGTTACTGAGGGTCTTCCAATAAACAAAGTGATATTATTCATCAGCTCCTGGAAACTTCCACCTGTGTGCTGTTGCCTCAGGGCCAGTAGATTACAAAGCTTGTGTGTTATAGAAGAGAAGAACAAGTCACAGTTTCCTGGCTGGCTAGGATTACCTGGCCAGCCAGCACTGCAGCCCCTTGAGTCAAGCAATTATAGAAATGTCAAAAGGCGAAAGCTCTTTCCTGTGCAGGTCTTTAGCAGGACAATGACTGTCCTTTGACTTTGTTGCTGCCAAATGTGTGACTTTATGAGGAAGCACAGAATGCTGGAATAGCGCATGCGTGTGAACTTGCTGCTGTAAAGGGTTTGAGTCCACACTTGCGGGGCGAAAGAGCTGCCTGGGAGACTGTCCGTCACGGGAGAGTCAGATGTGCTTCTGCCTGTGGTGTGGCATAAGCACAATAAATAATCATGCCCCCTTGGACCTTGACCTTCTCATGTTTCAATGAAGAAACTACCTTTAATAATGTTTTCAACTCTAACCTTTTACCTTGTACCTCTGATCTTTTTTGTTAATTTTGCTCTCAAGGGACGTTTTGACTTTGGGAGAAAGAGTTAACATGAAGACTTCATAGAGTTTACCAGTAAGACAAGAGTCATAATCTACTCCTCTGCTAGAGGCAAGTTGTGTGATGGCCCTATATGGAATCCAAAGCTGACTAAAGAAAATATTTCCATCACAGAGTACTTAACTCTCTGTATTGGAGACTCAGGTAACTTGAGAGCAATTGACTTTAGATTAGCAAGTTAACTATAACACCCTCTGTCGGCGATTTGACTATAACAAAGCCTTTTTTCATTTTTCTCCAGCTCTGCCTGAATGGCCTCTGATGTAGCTTCTTATATTTTGAGTGAAGCATATTGTATTAGGTAGTACTTTGTAAAGCGGGAGCAAAGTATGACTGTCTTGAGGACTTCTGGGCTCGGGAGCTGTAACAGTAGTGTAGATGGTCCACCTAACCAGTTTTCTTTGCTATCTCATATGTCCCTAGAATTGGGCTTTTTTCTCACTGATACTTTGAAATTCTTCCTTTTGGCTGAAGAAAGTGACACTGGCCAATGTTAATAACAACAACAAAATTAGGAGTTCTGGTGATGGACAAGAAAGTACAACACTCTTGGCTGTTTCTTTTGCTAATTTATTCTGTATTCCCAAGATTCTTTCTATATCCTCATCTAAAATAATAATGCTGCTAGGTCAGGGATGGAGTGAAAGGAAAGTAGCCGTGCAGTTAACATGCTACAGGTTCGTCTTTAATTTAAACCCCCAAAGGATAAAGGAGTCGGTACTGGGAAAATGATTGGGAACTTCACTCTGGCAGCTTGGAATATTCTGTGATGGTATGCCTCACGTGTGGGGGGCAGACTGCACTTTGTTGGTTCAGGAATTCATTAATAACTGGTTATTGAGGTCCTAATATGTACAGAAAAAGGAGAAAAGCTTCTGGTCTAAAGGAGAGCTTAATTCTGGTCCAGGATTCCTAATGTTGAATCCAGATTGACAAGGGGGCCTTTAAGTATGCTAACTCTCCAAATTTGCTGCATTTTTCACATGCTCAGCATTAAAAGCGGAGTCAGCTTTAAATCCTCGTCCTTTTCCCATGGTATACCCCCAAAAGGGAAGTTTTCTGACTTTGCTTTCTGTATCCAGTACCTGGCTGTCTGACCATTGTGTAATGCCCCTGTTGTTAGAGTCTTGGTGAAAACCACCATCGGCACAATGACCTAACTTCCTAGCTCTCCCCATAATGACTACAACATTTTTAAATTCAGGAATCCTTGATCACCTTGACATGATCTTAAGCTATATGTATGCAACTTCTCAGAAAAGAGCATCCTGGCCTTTATGAGATAACTGAAAGAAATTGTGCCCAAAACCAGTTTTGGAAGCCACTATATTTTATTTACCATTATATAATTGATAGGAGGATTTCTTGGAAACAAAATGTGCCTTCTTGGATGCTTTCTTAACTCATGTGCTGATAGGTGTGCATAAAAAGCCTCCACTTAGGCCAACCCTAAATGAATGGAGAGAGAGGAGAGGAAAAGGAGGGAAGGGGAAAGGGGGGAGGAAGGTAAGAGAGAAGAGGAGGGGAGAGGGGGGAGGGAGGAGCAGAGAGAGAGAGAGAGAGAGAGAGAGAGAGAGAGAGAACAAAATCTAATGAGCGTGTCTTTCTCAGCTAAAAACCTAGAGAACAAGTGATAGCAAAGCTGGTAACTAATGTTGTTATGTTAGTAATACTGCTAATACTCATAATTATTATATGTAGAACTTTTCATTTGAAAGTCTCAAAGAGCTTTATAAACATTAATTAGTGACAATTCACAACACCCTAGTGAGACAGGTAAGTATTAATATATCCATTTAATATCTTTAGATAAGAGTTTCTAAAGGTCATATAATAAGAATAGAAACTAAAGCAATGGTTGGAAATCTGCCCTGCTCCCTGAATTCTAGTATGTCTGCTGGTGCCTATGGGTATAGGAGTCCTTTCTAGACTTGACTCATGACTGCAGGAATGTAGGACTGATGAAATATTCAAGACATCACGAAGAAATTCAGTATTCTCTGGTGGCCTCAGAAGAGCTGCTGAAACCAAGTGGCAGACTTATTGTTCTGCTTTTATTTTAAAAGAATATTTCATAGCAGACCATAATCCCCCTGCCCTTTGTGTGGGCTTTCTTTTTGTGGGCTTGATCTGTGGTTTATTATTTTGGTCCTATTTCATCTATCACCTTCAGCTTCATATCAAGCCCTTGTGTTCTAGTTCCACCTCTCAATACCACTCAAAACCTGCGACTCCCAAGTTGTCAAGCCTTCCAGAGCTTCATTGTCTTAATCCATAGAGTGAACATAATGGCTTGAGCATCTTTATGCTTTCTTTAAGCAATGAAAGAAGATGATTTAATATGGGAAAATCTTTTGAAAGGATTCTTTAGGCAGTCTTCACACTGGAGATAAATGAAGTAAAAGCATTGTAGGAGAGATGTTTCCTCAGGTTTCCTCAGAGGAGAAGAGAACCTCCCAGTGTTCTGTTATTAAAAATGGCCTGAAATGGTTTTGGGTCCATTTTTATTCTCCTCTGAGGCTCTCTTGATGCTGACCACAAGCTTTTACATTCTTAGGAACAGGTGAGAGATTGGCCCCGATTCTCACTGGGGATTTGTGAAAAGGGTACCCTGCCTGGGAAAAGATCTTGCTCTTCTCCTTCACCCCTTTCTGTTTCTGGTTCTTTAGGAACCCCTTTGTCTCACCCAGGGAGTGTCAGTTCACATCTTAATCACTTTGTGTGTAACCTCATTAGAGATTAATCCCATTTGCCAAAGTGTCAGTATCTTTCCCAGTACAGAGGCAGGAATTCCTCTCACTGGATTTGGAAACTCATCTAGCCTGAGTTATAAATAGAGCAGTCATGGCTGAGTTTTCTTTTGACTTTTTAAAGTTAGTATTAAAAGAGATGGAGGTGGATTCTTTAAACCTGTCACACTAAATCCCTACCAGTCTTGACTTTAGAAAGAATGTGAATTTTTTTTTTTTTAAAAAGCAGTTTAAATGAAGCAAATATTTTTTCTACTTATAAAAACTGTAAAATGACTTTTAAAAATTGATCCGGTAGTAATATCCTCTTTTGATTGTTCTTTTTTATTTATGGGGGTAAATATACTTACAATAAACAAAAGAACAAACCAACCAACAAACGTAAAATATTCACATCCAAGCGCTACGCTTCCCCTTGCTTTGTTTTACTTTGAGCGCTTGCATTTACCTGTTCTTGTCAGTCAGTCCTGAGACGGTAAAAATCCGGTTTGTGCACACAATCATATTTAGTGTCTCAGGGCTTGTTTCTGGGAAGCTGGGGCTGGACTGCCTATGAGGCCTAATAATGTAAGCAGCCACCAATTTTTGCAGGACATCGAATCCCTATGGCTCTCTATTTGTCGTACCCTACCCCATATTAAACATGAGAAACAACTACTGTGGAAAACCATCTCTCTCTGCCATTCTTCTTCCTTCATACACAACAAACTCAAATCTTCATATTCTTAAAGTGGTGGGGGAGGGGGACAGGGGAACAGCAGTCATTCTCATTTGATGGTTTGAAAAAAGGAAAGATGTTGGTACCACTCACTGACTGGCTAATGAATAATCAGATTTCACAGCGTGAGTGCTGGGGTGGTAATTTGGTTGCACGCCATGCCCCAAACCCATGGAATAGTGCTTCATTAATGTGAAGACCTGTATAATCAAACAATTAGCAGTCTCTCTGCAATGGAAGCAGCTTTTCATCAGCATATATACTTCGTTGAAAGATAAGTCCCAAATCAGTGGATCTGACATCAACTAAGACTTATACTAACTCATGACAACCGTACCCTGGAGGGAAGCATTGATTCTTTTTGCTCTTACCTTGAGCTAAAGATCCAGACAGTACTTCTGCTTAAGCATCCCTGAAAGATAGCAGTCATCTGCAGGATACATGACATTAGGCATCCACCTTCTCATTTAATTTATATAAGCTTCTGTTTTATGGCTTGCACTTATTTTCTCATGTCACATGTTTCAGGGTTGAGGACCTTGGAAAGGCACAATGTCTTTGCAGGTAAAAGAGGAACTTTTGTTTTTCTTGAATTTTGCTATTTATGTCAGTGATTTGTATCATCTTCATTCTAATATAGCTGATTAGGCTTTTCAGAGACTTCATGTTAGTAACCATAGAGAAGGAGTGCTGTTTTATGGTGAGATCTCTCATTTGTTTGTTGGCTAATTCTCACCAAATGAAGACCCAACAGGGCTGTTCACAGGGCCAGGAGGCAGAGACCTTGGGTTCCTGGTACCCTACTGATCTGAGATTCTTCCTACCCCCTAAATAAGCCCTGGATATATTGGGCTGATTTCAATATATTGCTCAGTGCTGAGGAAGTGATAAATACTAACTCAGTACTTTTTAAAAATGTAAAATGTAAATTAGCAACAAATTTCAGTGAATTTATGACAGTCCCGTGATTTGTTTGGCTCTTACAAATCAGGGCCAGCAATTCTTCTTTCCTGTAAAGAGCAGGATAACACTTAGGCTTTGCAAATCAAGAGAAAAATAAAAGGTTTTCTAGGTACTAATATAGCATTTAAAAGTCACTATTCATTTTTGGACTTCATAAAGACATGCCATAGGCTAAGTTTGGCCAGGGAGACATAGTTTGCTGATGCCTAACTCTTACAGGAGAATTTAAACATTTATTTCTACAACTGAGAAAACCGGCAGCCCCTGCAGACCTTTCTTTTACATGTACTTGTTGTTTTACTGGGGATAGTGCAAGTTTCACGCATACTGTATGTTTGGACAATTGAAATTGTTAACAATAATTAAGTAAAATTATGTAATGACTTGAATTCTTTCTGGACAGGTTAAAACAATGAATAAACCTAAAATTATTTTCACTGACTGAAAATGATAATAGAGCAACACACTCAGTTTTCCTAGGTCATTTTGCATGGCCTAAATTCCTCTCTCATGGGGCATTGCTCTGAATGAATCTGGGCTTGGAATATGATCTTGGGGTAGGATAAGGGTTTCCCACTAAGGGAACAGTCTCACACACTTGTGTGGCTATATACTGTGTCTTTATTTCTCAAAAGAGTTAAACGGCCCCTCTATACAAGTATGTTTGAAGTAAAGTCAGCAGTAATCCTGAGAAGACTGCATTTCCTGACTGAAATCTCTGGTTAGATTTTAGATGTGGATACTGAAATGATCACTTGTGAAGACCAGCAAGAAGGAGAAAGTACTCCAAGGACACACCACATCCTACCAGTTCCACGGCCTACCCAGTAGACTCCCCTTGTGATAAGGCAGGAAGATACGGTGGACAAACCATTTTGTGGACTCTAGTAAGGAGCTTTCTAAGGGCTCCATGAGATCTTTGTGGAAAGATGTACAACACACAGAAGGTGATACAGAAATAAAGATGCAGTGTGTAGCCTAGGTTAATAGGAAGGTGAGTTTCCCAGTAAAAGCCAAGCTCTAAAATGTGCTGGCAAATGGTCTGACACAGCTAGAGATATCTACTGACAGTCTGCCTTTGTTTTGTCTCCCAAGAGTTGATGTGTTGGAACTTTTGCCCTTAGTCTGGTGATATTGGGAGATGGTATGAAGTGTTAATGTACTGGTGATAGTGGGAGTTGTTTGGGTCATTGGAGCTGTGCCCTTGAAAGGGATTGAGGCAGTTCTTTTGGAACACTTGGTTAGTTCTTTGGAGAAGGTTAGAAGAGAACAAGCTTGGCTCCATCTAGAATTCTGGCTTCCTATCTGGAGATGAGATCTCTTCTGCCCCTACATGTACCAGCCATAACTACATCAGCTGCCATAAGGTTCTCAGCAGAACTGAGTTGATGCCAGGACCATGGCTTTAACTCTCTAGAAGTATGGGCCAAATAATGTGGTTTTTTTATAAGCTTAATTTGCCAAAGTTAGTTTGTTGTAATTGTGCAGCATAATATTTTGGTTGTTGTTTTCTAACTTATTCTCTTCTGAATTTTTTATTTAAGATTTATATGGGGGCCCGGTAAGTATTCTCATCAAGTCTGCAGAGGAGATAAGGTTGTTTTGTTTTTCAGATAAGTTTAGAGAGCTCACAAATTCAGTGAATTACAGAGATAAGGAACTAACAATTTTTTTCTCCAGAGAAGCCATCACAAAGATTTCATCCTTTTAATTATCATGGGGCTTGTAGTCCTCTTAGATGGTGTTGCCGGATGCTGGGCAAGTACTGCTCACCAGAGGATTTTGTGAGCGTCTCCTCAACCTTTGCCCCTGGCATAGTGTTAACCCGCCATCAGCAAGGAGTGGAGGAGAGCGGGCGTACAGATGCTGGCCCGCAGGGAAAGGGTACTGGGACCCAACCCCCTTTCAGGTTTCATACATGGAGGTCAGGCTTGACTAAATATCTAGAAGCAGCTGTTAAGATGATAAAAATTGAAAGTTCTTTTTAAAAAGCATTTTAAAATAGAGTTCTAAAAATCAGTGAGAGAAAAGGTGAAGCTAGGGAAATCCAAGCTTTCGTTTAATACCTCTCTGCTCAACTGAGAAATCCCAAAGCCCTCTAAAATGCATAGCTTTGTGTTGACATCTCCATAAATACAATGCTGCACTAAGTAAATATAAGAAAACAGCGAGTTTAAATAACTCAGCATCTCACTGGAGGAAATATATTACTACTCACTTATGGTTGATTAATATTAAAACCAAGAACAACATTAAAGCTAGCATTTTATCATAGAACTCAGTTTTTTTCCTCTCACCACCCAAAACCAGCAGATTCATTCGTTTATTTTATAACTAAGAAATTCTCCTTCTGTCTTTTTTTTTTTTGTAGAAAAACTTAGATGTAACAAATCACTGCCGTAAGCCAGCCCACATTTGAATCTAGCAAATGCACTTGCTGTTATCATTCTCTGTTCACATATATTTGAAGTAAATTACATCAAATTGTATTTGAAATACCAAACTGCCATTAATGGAGGCTTTTTTTGCTGGAGGCACCATTTTAAAATAGATGAGCATAAAAATGCAGACTGCATCATTAAGTTTATATGAAACTAGTGAGAATAAAAATCACCATGTAAGTTCTAATAAGATGTGTTTTTCATTCCAGTTTAATAACCCAAGACTCTATTCATCTTCCAGTATAATAAATACACAGAGAGGAACGCATTTTTTGTGGGCTTACCATGTTGAGGTTCCTTCCTTGCCCCCTCCCCACCAAGAAGACAGAGTTTTCTGGGAAGCCGGGTGAAGAAGATTCTTTAATATGGCAGTGCAGAGTATTATTATCATAAATAATTAATGTGCACAGCAGAAGAAAGCTGAGCTTCATTAATAATTCTTATTCTGAGTTGGCATAAGCTAGAGGTGCTGTATCTTCTTTCATCCTATCTATGTCAATTTCCTTGATTTTAATTTAATAGATGCTAAAATTTTTAAAGGTATGGTACATTATGCAGCGGGTTTTTGTTTTTGACTAAATAACATCCTACCATTAATTCTTACCTGCCAAGATATTTTTAGAAGCAGGAAAAAGGAAGAGGGGGAACAGTGGTGAGGCAAGGTGCAGTGGGCATCAGTGTCAATGCCTTCCATCTTCCCGTCCCTCTGGGACCAGTTAAGATGTTTCTTTGATTAGAACCTCAGGAAATATTAAGATGCTCTGCCACGGATTTGAGTTCATCAGACTCGCCTGCTTATTTTTCAAATTCAGGGCTGATTCACCTTCTATATCTTGAAAACACGAATTCTCCCGGACACAACCTCGCATTTGTGATCAACTACATCACTTGTCAAAACCTCCAAGTCTTTGATAACAGACATTTGTGGTTTATTAATTCAGCCTCTGAGCAGGAAAGCAGCTAAGCGTTTCTGAGGAGCACAGTGAAAGATATAAAGAGGCCGCTAGGCAGGGCAGTGGGTTTGCCTCTTACAAAGAAGAACACAGGGAGCAGGCGGGTGTCCCAACTTAGCAGGATTGGCATGCAACACACACAACAGCAAGAAAGCCATTCACACCACTGCCCGATAGAATCAAGCCAGGGATCACCTCAGGGAAAAGCAGTTCTGATATGAACTAATGTAAACCTTGAGTCTATGTATTTCTGTAGTCTTTCCTACTGAACGGGATGGCTGAGATTGTTCTTTGCAGCCACCAGGCTCTTATCTCGCTCGCCTCCACCTCATGAGTATCAAGTAGCTTTCCATAGGGTTCATCTCAGGTGAGAACAGAAATCCAAGCGGCACCCACAATACAATCGCGGTTACTCCTACACTGTTTGCTACAATCAGGAAAATTCCAGAGCTCAGTTCGATCCTGGGGTAGATACTGTTGGCCTAGAAGTCCCAGCCATTTCCAGATAAGCGCAGCGGCCCACGTGCTTGTTTCAGATCCCCACAACTATCCTGGCCTCAGGCTTCCTGCCTCGAGTTTGTTACCCAAGAAAACTCACTTTTTGGGTGGGTTTTGCATTTCTTCATTTATTATAAAGTTTGAGATAGAAGATTCTGGGTAGCTAACTCTCTACAAGTTCACATATAAGTTCATGGTATTAGCTGAGGAGAATGAATAAATAGCAAAATGCCTTGCATTTATTGAGCACATACAATGTACCAAACCTGCTGAATACATGACATCTGTATGTCTGCATATGTTTGCATCTCTACACATGTGTATATATGTGTATATGCATATATATGTGTATATATAATTGATTGTATATAAAAGTGAGTTTGTGTCTAACATTTTTGTTGATTCTATTTTCTATTAATTCATTGTTAGCCAAAAATCAGATGTTACAATTTGTCACCTCCATCATGTAGCCTTCACGTGGTCTGCCTTTCTCTACCAAGATTTGGTACGTTCCAAGAGAATGAAAACTTTTCTAACATTAGTTAGGAAAAGTTAATCTAATGCCAAAACATTTATACCGTGCTATGAATTTCCAATGTGTCCTCCATATTCCTTGTCAGCTCCAAGACCCTTGCCCTGCACCTGTGTTCGGTTTACTCCCAAGCCTGGATCACCTTTCATCTCGGCTAACAGATCGGGGGCCTTGGCTGCCCTATAGCAGGAAATGGATCCTGGCAGAGAGCACGCAGCCTGCACTGTCTGTGCGTCACCTGCCACGTGGGCAACCCCCATGAGCGGTCTGCTCCCGTGTTCTGTCTGTGGGTGGAGCACCTGCGCTGCAGGGTCCTCTGTGCAGGTGTCCCTTGCGAGAACACACACTGTGCTCAGCGTCTTCCCTTAGAGCCCCCTCTCACTCTTGTTTGGTGCCACAGAGTTACATGACCTTGCCTTGCCTGCGTGATATCTTTGCATTTCCATGGCCGAGATTCCAACGAGACAAACACACCTGTGTTTTAATTGTGTGTTTGCTTCAAGAACAGCAAGAAAGAAAAATTTTTGTTTAACACTCTCAGGGTCAATAATTGGCAAAGGAGAAAAATGATACAAGAGGTGAAAGTTGCCAGCAGTGTAAGTCTCAGTATCCACACTGAAAAACAAACACGAATTGCAGCTGGGGCCCGCACTCCCTCTGCTTTCTCTGGCCCAACCATGCTCTTTGCATTGTAGAGTACTTAATTACTCATAGTAAACTTTCGGTGGGAGCCAAGGGGTAGATCTGAACAGGAGTGTTTGCGCCATGTGTGAAAATCCTGACCCTGGACTTACTGGAGTCATGGAACAAGACACATTCCCAAGTAGCAAAGTTAAATCAGAAAGAACTACTGCTAGGGCATTCTACAGAGAGTGGAAGTCTTGTTTAAGCTCCATGATAACTTTAGTCTGGCTTAGTTGGTGAATAACACAACTATGCAATTAACTATTTGTGTAACAGAATGTTTGTAATGGTTGGAAAGATGAGCTCTACTCCTAAAGCACCAGAGTTTGAAATGTGGCTATGCTTTTTATGGCTGTGTGACCCTAGGAAATAATCTTTCTGTGGCTCCATTGGCTCATCTGTAAAAGAGGGGCACTTTAGGGATATGATGAGAATTAGGAATAAATATACAACAAACTTACACTACCTCAGAGTACTTACCAAATAACAACTGTTAGATATTATTATTATTATTTTGCTAACACTTTCTAAGGAATTAAAAATATAGCACAATTTCTACTTCATATCATTGAATCTTTTTGGGGAAAGGGAAACAGAGGCATGTAATACTTTGGAGCCAGCACTACCATTCAGCAGCTGAAGAGCTGACACCAATTTGAGCTGCATCTCACTAAACGATACGAAGGCCAGCATCACTCAGTGGTCAGCCAACATACTGGACATGAAAGTCGCAGTAAACTGGCTAACAGGGAATCATAATTTACCACTGTAAGTGAACCGTATGTACACTTACATATATAGTCTCTTCTTATCAGGAAGCCTAGCGAAGATTTAAGGCTGGGGCATGATTATGGGGAACCGAATGGTCTCTAAGATGTTTGCACAGAGCTCTAGGGGCCCAAGGATTTTTGCATGCACCAGGTGCCTCTACAACCACCGTTTCGGGGAACTCTGTCCTTACATTACCAACTTAGCAAGTAGAATGACTAAGTTTCACTCCCATCTTCCCTGGATGCCATTCAGATTCCTGGCCCTGTTGGCCTGGGCATGGCAGCATCTTCAAAGGCTGCCCCACAGGACTGTTCTCCCAGGAAGCTACAGTTAATGAGTGTACACCAATGAAATTCTCATTTCCTCAGTTTCCCGTGGTAAAATATTCTGGAATCCCACTTTGTTATCCTACAGTGAGAGATTTTACTTTCTAGCATTTCCTGAGTCTTGGATGAAGATTGAGGCTGTCATCTGACTTTTTAGCCATTGGTTACTATGTTCTGTCTATCCTCTTTCCAGAAGTGCCATTTACTGGAGCATCATAGTGAACAAATGCCAGAGTAGATTTACTATATTTTTTAAAGTAGTCAAAAAATAAAATCCTCTAAGCCAGACCAGAAAATGATTTATCAAAATAACAGGCCAAGACAGGTACAAAAAGGGTAACATGTGATTCATAAAGAAACGTGGAGATCTGTTTGTTTTCCCACTTGAATCTGCTCTGAAAAACAAAGGGAGATCACACACACCACCTTTGTCATTTATAAAAACAAACCTTACTCCAGGAAATCTCTTCTAGAAAGGATGTAATAGAAGTGTAGTTTTAACATTGTCTTTGTCCCGAAGTGTTTCATTTTTGATTAAAAACATATCACACTTGAGAAATGATTGAACAACTGGTTAGAAGTCACAAAAATATTAACTATAATGAGCTCATTTAAATAGAAACAGACGTGCCGTCCCGCTGGTTGTCAAAAGTTTTCAAAGACGGTTTCTCTCGAGTAAGCAGGGTCCTGCAGACTGTGTCCATCTGTCTTCAGGAAAGAGCATTTGACATCCTCTGGGAGGAAGTGCTCCTGCGAAAACACCATTTGGAGTTATTGATCTCCTGATCACTTGTAGCTCTCAGTGGGACACCAGAACAGCAATGGGCTCAGGCAGGAACCACTCATGCCAAGAACATTTGCAAAATTTTGGATTAAAACATTGTTGGAATGAAAACAAAATCTACTTAGTAGGAAGGGAACCAGTTTCACTCTTCTCTTTGAGTCACACAGTAGGATTTTTCTAGTTTTCCTAAAGGCCATCTTGGCCTTACCATAGTAGATTTCTGTCCTTCTAGTCTGTTCCCCATTTCTAAATTTCTGGTCTTGGTTTATGCTATTGTTTTGTATCTAATTGTACCCCCAAAACCTCCTGTAAGTCACGGGGCTGTCAAGCACAGGCTCAAAGGGGCGGGGCTGGAGGATCAGGGTGGGGTTTGAGAGGTGGGGCCACAGAGGCCCTAGCAGCATGCGATTCCACTGCCCCACCCCAGGTTTGGTGGCTTCTCTTGGACGCATGGAGTGGATCATCCTGGACACTGCTGTGCCCAGCCTCTCTTCCAAAACTTGTAGCATGGCAAGGCAATGTCTCGAGATCTTGCTATGTATTTCAGGCTGCTTTAAACTATGAAACCTCCAGTAACTGTGAGCTAAACAAACCTTTATTTCCTTAAGTTTGCATGTCAAGTATTTGACCCAGCAATGAGAGAACAGTAAAACAGCTTCTGAGGGTCAAACTGTGTAGTTAACAGTGGAGCTCTATGACATAAGTCCTGTATTTTCACTTAGGCATTTCTCAATGGTTAGGCAAAGTATAATAACCCTTAAAAGCAATTATAAGATAGTAGACTAACAATGCAGGCTACCTTGTTGCTCTTTACTTAAATGCAGCCCATTCCACTCAAGTAAAGGAGAGGAGCTGGAATACCAGATTTATTATTATTTTATTAACCTGGAAGGATGTAAGACCCAGAGAAGTACAAAGAGATCTTGAGCTTCATACTCACTATTTTACAGAAGAAATACCTCTTAACGTGAGGTAGAGAAGTCTGATATTACAAAATAATTAAAATATAAATAGGTTTGTCTTAGAACTGTTGATTTGTCTTTTTTTCTTTCTTTCTTACTTTCTTTGGTACAAGGTCTTGCTACACAACTCAGACTCATAGTGATCCTTCTATCTCAGTCTCTCCAGCACTGGGATTACAGGTGTGTGCCACCATGCCCAGTTTGGGGGCCAGCACAGTGTGTCCAGGGTTCCAGGGCCGGCATGACATGTGGTAGCAGGGACTGAACTTGGGACCTTGTCCTTGCTGGGCAGGCACTGAGGCCTCTGAGCTATCTCCCCAACCCCCAATACTGCTGATTTTAAAGACAATTATTTTATTTAAATTATTTTTGTTCTTTTAGTGATGGGAATAGAACCTAAGGCTTCCTATGTACTAGGTTTTATCCCAAGCTACATCCCCAGCCCAAGACTGAAATACAATAGAAGTCATCTTTGTGTATTCATTGGGATCTTCTTTGTGATTGTATATAGGTCTCTAGTAACTAGATACACTCATACATTTGCTGACTGATTAAACCTATGAAAGATTCAGTTC
>PVKN010018205.1:0-16964 GCA_004027915.1 Capromys pilorides
TAGATGTCCTTATTTTACTGTATCGTGGAAATATTTCTACCTTTACCTTTGGTCATTCTGCTAGAACAGCTTTTACGACTTCCTTTTTTCCTCCATTATTGTATTGTGCTAAGCACTTTCCATGGATTATCTCATCTCACATAGCAACCGTGGGTGGTAGGAATTACCGAGTTTTCACAAAACTCCTCTCTCACCTCGGGTAGTTAGTGCCTGTTGTGGGATCTGTAGCTGGTCAGCAGCAGAGTCTGGATGTGGACCTAGGCAGTGTGAGTCCCAATCCCAGACTCTGACCTGTTCTAGCAGGGCAGTAAGAGCAGCTTGAAAGGAGAGATGACTCCAAGGATACTAGAGTAAATGTGGAAATGGGTCAGGTTACTAAGCAGTTTTTCAACTGTCCTGTTTGGCCTGCCCAATGTGGTGAAATGATCCAGGGGACTCATTTTGCTTGTCCACAGCAGTGATACTGCAGCAGGGCAGGTGGCTGCTAACATCCTCTCTGTGTAGCTCAAATTACAGCTCTCTCTAGGTGGTTTTGTGACTTATTGCTGGATATTAGCTTTTAAAGAAGGACCTTAGCAAACCAAGCAGTAGCTGAAGGAAGGTGGGCAGGACAGTATGTGGCCTTGAATGCAGCTAGTTCATGAGGAGGCATAGCTGGAGCAAGTGGCCAGCATGGCACCATGTGCCTATAATCCCTCACAGTCAGGAGGCTGAGGCAGGGGGATCACTTGGGCTTAGGGGTTTGAGTCCAGCCTGAGCAGTATAGCAGGTCCTAGTCTAAAAAAAAAAAAAAGAGTTAAACGAAAAAGTAGTCCCTGGGGCATAGATACTCTATGACAGCAGTTGAAGAGAACAGTTCTGCTGCAATCTCAGGCCGCCAAGTTCCCACAGTTGGAGACTATCACAAAGTGGATGTGCTTACAAAGGAGAGTTGAGATCACTTTGGCGGTGAGAGCCCTGCATCCCTGGTGCTGTGTCAGCTGAGGCTGTGGGATGGGAACTGCCACCACCAGGAAGCACCTGTGACCTTCTTGACATCCGTGCCTGTCGGCCCCAGGTTCTCCTCATCCAGTTGCCAGGCCACAGGGATGAGTGCTTCAGTACGAACTGCGACCGTAAGCCAGTGACCTAAGGGATGACTTGCCTTTGAGCTTGAGGTTGGAAAGATTCCTAAATGTTTAGTAGAGCGAAAGTTAGATTGCATGATGGTGTGTGATATATTTGGTCAAGATTAGAGTCACAGTGTCAGAGGAAATGAGATTGCCAGGCGCTCATCATGCTGAATGAATGAGAAAGTTGTAGTGTGTACACTATGATCCTATCTCCATTTAAATTCAAAAGGTAAGAATACTCTGTCTGTCTATATCTGTCTGTCTAGTAAAATTAAATCTCTGAGTCACCCATATTACTGGAAAAAGGGAAGGAAACTTAAATTTCTCTCCAGCTCACCCTCCTTTTTTTCTTTCCTCCCTCCCTCCTTCATTTCATTTTCTTGAGATAGGATCTCACCATGTAGTCCTGGCTAGCCCAGAGCTTGCTGTGTAGCCCAGGTTATTCTTGAATTTGTGATTTTCCTGTCTTGGCCTCCAGAGTGCTGTGATTACAGGTGTGAGCTGCCATGTCTGACTACATCCATGCTGTTTGAAATAAGCACAGAATCTTTGCATTTAAACTTAAGACAAAGTTTTCATAAAAACCATCACTCAAAATTCACCAGAGTGTCCGTCAGTGGCTAAATGTGGTACGTATACACAGTGTATATTTCTGCTATTCAAAAGGAGAAAATCCTGTCATGTGCCGCATGGATGAAGCTAGAGAACATTGTGCTAAGGGAGATAAGCCAGGCAGAGAAAGATGAACACTGCATGAGCCCAAGTGTGTGTGGCACCTGGGGAGCTGAGCTTGCGGAAGTGGGAGGCATAGTGGTGGAGGGAAAGTAGCTGGGGAGAAACGGGGCAAGGAACACAAAAGTTTATTGAAACTGGAAAATTGTATAAGGTCTCTTGTATAACGTGGTAACCCTAGTTAATAGCCATGTACCGTATTCTTGAAGATTGCAAAGGCATACATTTTAAGTGTTTTTGCTTTATCGATGAAAATAGATGTCAAGTAAAATATAAGTCAGTTGATTTGCTCACTCTGCAGTGTATACCTACTTCAGGACAACATGTTACACATAGTAAATACATATGAAATTTTACCAGTTAAAGTCTTTAAAGGGCCAGGCATGGTGGTGCACACCTGGAATCCCAGCACTTTGGAGGCTGAGACAGGAGGATCAGTGCAAGTTTGAGACCAGCCTGAGCTACAAAAGTGATCTCAAGGACAGCCTGAACTGCATATCGAGACTCCGTCTCAAAAAAAAAAGAAAGAAAAAGACAAACAAAAACAAAACAAAACAAACAAACAAAAAAACCTGTGATACTCCAGAAAAAAAGAACCAGTGCTGTTTGTAATGCCACTATAGAATAGGAAAAAAAAGTTTTTTTAAAAATAGTCTTTAAAATAAATAAAAATGTCTGGGCCCTGAGTCAGTAGGACGATAACATTTGTTTTAATTTTATTGAGGTGAGGAGAAAGCTTGAATGATATCAACTGAAATAAGAAAAGAGTGTTAGGAAGCAAAGTAATGAAGTAATGGTGTAAAATATCAGACGCTGTGATGGACTTTTGGGAGGAGGGGGTTATTCCAGTCATGAAACCTATAGAGCTATAGGTAGGAGTAGAAGGAGAGGACAGAGGTGACACAGATTTGGAGTCCTAATGTCTGGGAGAGTGGGAGTGTTTCAGAAAGGAGCAGGGGGACTGAAAGTGGAGGCTGGTCAGGTGGCTTCTTCTTGTGCCCTATGAGGAAGACCAAAGTCCCGAGCAGGCACAGAGATAGCCCTTGGAGATTATTGGTATCCAAGGACAGATGAAACCAGGAAAAGCAATAAAGTCAAGAGAAAGGGCTGCTGAGACTTCAGAGAGACTCCCCTAGAACACTCCCTATGGGAGTGGAGGAGCCCAGGAGAGAGGCCAGAGTTCAGAAGCCACTGAGAGTAGAAGCAAGGGGCTGAGGTGAGAGGATGTTAACAGCCTTCAGGAGACGAAGAAGTTGAAGTTTTATTTTTTAATGTTTTCGGTACCAGGAATCCAACTCATGACCTTGAGCTTGCCAGGCAGGCACTGTGCTGCATCTCTGGTGTGAGATTGAAATTTTAGAGAAGATTGTAGAAAGTGGTGATGAAGGCAGACTGCCGAGTATTTAGGAGGGGACGAGGTGGGAGGAAGCAGCTGTCTCTGTAGACTGCTCGCCAGGGAAGACTTGAAGAAGAGAGATGGAGGCGATGGTAGGGAGGCCAAAGAGTTTTGTTTCTGTATTTTAAGACAGAAAGGAGCTGGCTGTAGTTGAAGACGGGCGTGAAGTAACCACAAGGCTGTGGAGAAGAAGCTGCTAAAGAAACAGTGAAGAGAACACACGAGAGGGCATGGGCTCTAGGCCTTTGTCACATCCGCAGGGGTTACTGCCACTGGAAGCTTGATTGTGAGCCGGCAGCACTCGCAGGGAGAGATGGGCAGAGCTTTTTCCTAACAACCTTGCCTTTGGTTTTCATTCAAGTGAGGACTGCTGAGTGAAAATCAATTTATGCACATTTGTTCTTCAAGTACAGCCAAATAAATGGAAGGAATCAGATGGCAGGATGGAGCCCTGAGTCTCCAGGACCTAAGGGCTCCTCAGGGGACTTGAAGTGTCCATGGCATAAAGACCTGATTGTTAGACTCTCATCGCTGTCCATCACCCAGGCAGTTTTTGAGCATACAGATCTCTGGGCGCTTGTCTTTCTGAGTCAGAAGTTTAGTGAATATAAAGAATTAATGTACCTTTCACAATGCACTGTCTAGGATGAGCTGAGGGCCTTCAAGAAGAAGCACATTTTTCCAGGGTAAACATACTCTGAATATTGTGTGAAAGATTAGTGCTGATTCCTTTAGGACTTTGTTCTACATTTTTACTCACTCAGGAATTTCGTGTCTCCCATGGTGATGCAGCAACTTGCTGTTTCCAAGCTAAGGCGACCTTTGTGAGTTCGGGTATGTTTTTGTTATTCACTGTCCTTAACCCTTGAGTATTCCCCTCAAGACTTGGTGGCATCTGAGCTGGGGAGATAGCTCAGTGGAAAAAGTGCTTGCCTGGAAAGTACAGGTCCTGAGTTGAATCCCTGGTGCCACTAAAAACAAACAAACAAACAAACAAACAAACAAGACGTGGTGGCATCACTGAACATCCTTTAATCTGGCCGTGGAGGCAATTTTCCAGTTCCCAGTTACTTTTAATACTAGGGAGAAAACCTTCATTCTGGTAAATTTCTTCTCTGACCTGACCAATGGACAGTATTCTTTTTATTCATTCTTTCATGTTAATAAATCCAGAGCCTCCCTGCTTAGTGACTTGACTGGTTTCCTTTCTATTCTTTGTTGAAAGTATAGATGGCTAAATCTCTTCTGATTTTGTCACTTGCTTGTGTTTGAGAAATAATAATTTGAAACTATTTTCAGAGGCAAAGTGGGTAGAACAGAGTGAATTCTGTGAAAGTCCTATGGGGATGCTCCCTGTTGAATAGTTCCTATGAAGTATTGTGGTGGAGCCATTTAGATGTTTGGGCCAGATGTGTTATATGTAGTTGATTAGGAAAGTGTAGGAATTATCTTAGCAATTATCTTATGGCTTTCCTCTTTTCCTATATAAGAAGACCTTGTCTTAATGACAATTGATCAGTTGGCCCAAGGACACCCAGCTGGCTAATAGCAGAACTGGTGCCTGACACCAAAGTCCACTTTCTTTCTCATTTAGTATACTTGGTACTGTGTTGATTTCTTCAGAGCCACAAAAATGTGACTGTTTAAGAAGACCAGAAACTGGGCACAGTGGTGTACCCCTGTAATCCCAGCTACTCTGGAGGCTAAGGCAGGACTGCAAGTTTGAGGCACTTTATTAAGACCATTTGTATTAGGCATTTTCCTGTTCCTGGGACAACAACAGCCATCCATGATTTAGGGCTTTGACTCATAGTTGCAGAGGGTTCACTCCATGGTGAATGCTGGCTCCAAGGAAGAATGACACAGTGGAAGAGTGTGGTGGATCAAAGCTGCCCCACCTATGGCAGCTAGTGGTTGGAAAGAAAAGAAGGAGTCCAAGCAAGAGCTTTTCCCTTTAAATGCATGACCCAGTGCCCCTCCTCCTCCAGCTGGGCTGCCTCCTACAGCACATTCAGCTATGAACAGGTCAGTAGATGAATCCAAAGACTAACCCTAGACCTGTATCTATCACCATGCACTAAAGTAAAAATGAAATGTTGCATAAATCTAAATGTTAAAACAGAAACACTAAATCTTCTGGAAAAGAACAGGCAGAACTCTTGAAGATATAGGTGTAGGGAAAGATTTCATGAACAAAACTTGATCACACAGGAAATGATACAAAGAGTGAATAACTGGGATCTCATTCTATTAAAAGGCTTTTGCATAGTGAAAGAAATCACCAGCAGAGTGAACAGAACCCACAGAGTAGGAGAAAATCTTAGTAAACATAGCTCTTCCTGTGATCCAGCAACCTTATGAAAGCTCCACCTCTGCACACATAAAATGTGGGGGATATTTTAGATCTTAACTATAAGATTCTGCCTAAAAAGGGGTTGGGAATGTCATTCATCATTCTCTGGGTTCAAGTCCTGGTATTGAGGGATTGTGGGACATCTAGACATCTGAGTTAGGTTAGTGCAAATGGAGTTGTTTGACGTGTAAACATTCCAGGCAGTTCAGGAATTCTCTCTCAAGTCCTTGGGAGGCCTTTCTATTAATGTCTGAATGAACAAGTTGTGGTAGTCAAAGATGTTTAGCAGAAGAAATATACAAGGTTATTTTTAATCACAAATATGTTGGAATTGTAATAACCATTGCCAACTGACTTGGCAAGTAGCTTTGTAACCATGTTTACAGACTGCAGATTTTGCTTAGAGGTGAATGGGTCAAGCCCAAGGGTTTATGCTTTGCTGTCTGTATCTCTGAGCAGGGAATCTGTTAAAAGAACTACAGCTGATCACAAGGATTGACCCAAGGTCCAGATCCAAGGTGGTTTTTCTTCTCAACTTCTGGTTAGTTGATTTTCCTTCTGGAGTAAGCATCTTCTTTCTCCTACAGTTCTCTTCAGTCCCAGAGGTAGGAGTTTTTACTCCTCTACCTTGTCTGAACTGGTTGTGCTGCTGCTTCGGAGGTGCTGCAGGGACTCTGACCTGCAGTGACAGCCCTGTGCCTAGCTCAGTCCCTCCAGACTCAGACCCTACAGCCAGCCAGCTGCTCTTGTTAGTGTGTGTATCTCCAGGCAGCAGCTTCATCTCCATTCCACACAGGAATTGCTCCTTCTCTGTTTTTTGTGCCCTTATCCCAGCCTGCAGGGAAAGTGGTGAAGCTCAGGGTTTTCTGCAGAGTAGAGAGATAAAGACCTGGGGCATGGCCACATGAGAGGAACGGTTGATAATGTCTTCCACAGCAGCTGAGGCCACGGTCTCTCTGTTCACCTTTCTTTTCCTCACAGCCAAATGCTGCCCACTTCCTTCTTCCCAGCCACTTGTAGAGGTGAGGCAATAGGTCTGGTAGACGAAGCCTGGGCAATTACCAAACCTCCTTAAGCTTTAGTGCTTTCATCTGTTCACTGGAGATCATATTGCCCATCTCATAGGTTTGTTAAAAGGATAGGATGCAAAATATGGAAATTGATTGGGTCCTAAAGAATAACATGAATTCACATCACCATGCACAGGCACTACAGTTATTGTCCCAGGCTTCCTAAGAGGAATGAAGCTAACAGTGTCTACGTATCTGAGAGCTGCCACTGATTATCAGTCGAGGTTGATGCATTTTAAAGAATTAGCTCATGTGACTGTGGAGGTTTGGCAAGTTCAGAATCTACGGGTGCTCTGTCCTGTGCAGATCCTAAGGAAAGGTTGCAGTTCAAGTTCAAAGTCCTCTTGCGGGCAGAATTCCCTCCTTCAATCAGGGTTCAGTCTTTTTCTAATTTTTTTTTTACTAAGTAGATGAGGTCCACTGATATAAGGATAGTTTGCTTCAGTCAGTGTCTCCTGATTTAGAAGTTAATACTATCTTAAAAAAAATACACAGAAACATCTACAGTAATGATGCACCACATATCTATATGTCCTGGCTCAGCCAAGGTGACACATAAAATTAGCTACCACTCTTCCAAAGATGAATAAAATTTATTAGAGAAGTCAAACTTTGCTAACACACACACACACACACACACACGCACACGCACACGCACACGCATCCATGCATAGGTACACACCTTACAATTAAAATGGTAGATACATAGTACTGTAGTGGTAGAATGAGGCAGACCTCTAACCTTGGGTGCAGGTAGTAATGTGAAAATGAGAGAGATCCTTCCTGATAAAGGAGGAGTGAGGAGAGAGAAATTGATGGCTTTCTGTGGAAAATAGAGGTGGCCCTGAAGGTTTTCAGCCTGGAAGAGACACTGCTGGGCCTCTGTTCACCATAGTTTAGTTGGTAGAGGATGGTTTGGAGAGTGTCTTGAGTATTTTTCTTTCAATGATGAGATAAAATACCCAGCACTTAAAGGGAGGAAAGGTTTATTTAGGAATCTTCCAGTTTGTGGAGGTTTCAGTCCATAATCATCTGGCTCCAAGGCAGAGCAGCATGGCAGAGGAGCAACAGTTCATGGCAGTGGAAGACAGCAAAAGCAATAAGAGCAGAGAGAGCTGGGTATGAGAGAAGACTCAGTCTGTCCCTAGGGCTGGGGTAACCCTCACACCCATAATCCCATCACTAAACAATGAATCAATCAGAAACTCTAGATTTAGTGGCCTCTAAAAATTACCCTCCATGCCTGCATGAGGCTTTGTGGTAACATCCAGACACAAATCATAACAAGGAGGTACAGACTAAGTGGTTACCACAAAATTTGGAGGGTCTTATAAACACACTGGGGCTAGTCATTCCCCCAGGGCTGGAGTCCTAACCCTCTGTCTTGTTTTAGTATGAGGTCACTGCCTTGCCTCTGCCTATCTGTTTGCCAGTGTGGCCTTCCAACATGACTATACTGGATTATCACCAGGTCTTCTCTACCTAGCTACTGTATCACAGTAGACAATTTCTGGTCCTCTGCCTGTTCCTTACCTCTATCAGCTTTGGAACCCAGGGTGCTGTGACCATCCAGGACCTGGCTGGACTTCCTCAACACCAGCATTCACAAGGTTCCCTGAAATGCTGTTGGGTGGGCCTCATAAAGGGCCTTGCCTTTTCTGGGCCCATTTTGTGGTTAAATTATTGATCGAAAATCCTCCAGAATCCTAAAATACTACTAAACTTAAAGGAGATGAGAATGATGTTTGAAGCTGGCTATTGGTTCTTTTGGCCCAGAATATTATGGATAGCAATACTCTGATGGAATCACGGTTGTCCGGGGTCTTGTCTCAAGCTGTGTTTCTTTGTTTGATTGTTTTTGGTAGACTTAGACTTGCTGGAGCTCAGGGATGGAAATCAGCCCAATAGAATGCTATTTTAGTCATTTCCTGTGCGTAAGACAACTCATAATCAGCATGAAGATGTTGGTTGACCATTGAATCTTCAGTCCGTATGTGAGTTATGTTCTAAAAATACATTGAATATTTAAAAAAAAATAGTGAAAGATACATTACTGTTAATCCCCTAAAATACTCCCCCTTGCTTCAAACATATTCATCTCATCATTCTTATCACTTTCTAAAGCACCACTAGAATTTGTCTTTTGTGAGTATCCTTAATTGTGAGCTGTGAATACCTTGCTGTTCTGAATCAATTCAAAACAGGCACCTTTCATAATTATTTTGACTTTGGGGAAGAGCCAGAAATTGTGTGGTGAGAGACCCGATGAAAAAGTGGATGAACACACAACACCATTTGTCTGTCTGTCTGTCTGTCTGTCTGTCTGTCTGTCTGTCTATATCTATCTATCTATCTATCTATCTATCTATCTATCTATTTACATCTTTTTGAGTCAGGGTCTCACTATGCAGTTCAGGCTGGCCTTGAGCTCGCTTTTGTAGCCCGGGCTGGTCTTGCACTCGCACTGATCCTCCTGCCTCCGCCTCCCAAGTGCTGGGGTTACAGGCATGCGCCATCACGCCTGACTATCACCATATATTTATAAGTCTACTTTTTTGTTGGATGGCACTTGGCGGCAGTATTCACTGTGTTTTTGATCACAGCACGTGGAGGGGCTGTCAGGATGAAGGACTTTGGCATTGTTTCCACAAGTGGCAGGAAATGTTGGGATAAATGTTCTTGAAGGGAGGGGGAGCACTTTTGAGGGGGTTAAGGACAATAAGTCCTTTACTGTAGTGACTTTTTTATTTTTAAGGAAGGGGCTACAGGGTGTTGAGGGTCTCACTACTAGATTGGACTCGTAGTGATCCACCTGTTTACAGCCTCCCAAGAGCTGAGATTACAGGCGCATGCCACCACGCCTAGTTTCAGTTGTGTCTCAGTGCTCCCTGGGAATGGGGCCAGCCTAGCAGGCCCAGAGATTGAACCCTTGGCCCCTGTGCCTGCTTGCAGGGAGACTTCTTTTTTCAAAGAAGCATCTACTATGTATTTCTTTTGATTACCACTTGTGAAAGACTTTCTCAGGAAATTTCAGGTATAATCAGGAGTAGAGGGTGCTAGCTGGGTGGGTGTACTGGTTACAGTGGTGAGCTGGGCTGGATGGACCTAGGGGCATCGTGGGGCTGTGTTGGTTCAGCTGGCTGTGGCCCCTGTTCAACTATGGCATTGGGGGGCATCATCACATAGCTTTGCTGTCTTTTTATTTTGTACTTTTTAGTGGAATCCTGTGGGCTTCTCCCTTCTGTGAGCACATTGTTTTCAGGTAGATCCTACTGTGGATTAGCTTACAGTTTATTTTAGTTCCATTCTGAACTTGAGCACAGGGCAGCCTGCCAGTCACCCTGAGTGAGAGAGTAGCAGAGGGAAGCAGAATTCTCCTTGGCTGCAGCCTCCTGTGCTGGAAGGGAGGGAGCTCAAGCCAGGGAGCTTTATGTGAAAGAGCCCTATGTAGTCACTTTCTCTTCTTATAAATGCAATGCCAGTTTTTTCTGGAAATTTCTCCCAGCAGTGAAAGGTTTTCTGTTATTACTTATAGTTGTGATAACTGCCAGGGTGGCCTTGTGGCCCCCATGTGGGCTGCTAGTCAGTGAAGAACACTCAGGTCTCAAATGAGGCTCCACATGTGGGAGCAGTTGCTGGGCCACAGGCAGCAGGCAGGAGAGGCAGAGAGTAGGTCTTCAGGACACGGCTGTGCTGCCCAGAGGGAGGAAGGGTCTTTTTCCCTCCCTTGGCAGTGTGAGGCAGGGAGAGGGGAGAATGGAGCATGGAGGGTTACTTCCCAGTGTTCTAGAACTAAGAAGCTCTTGTTTGCGTTTAGGTGCAGGAGGAAAGCTGACAGCTTTCTGGATCTGGCTCCGTTCTGATGCCTGCTGCTCCCCCTGCCCTCAGCCTCATATGTTGACCCCTAATTCCCAGTGCAGTCTTATGAAGCGATGGACCTTTGGGAAGCCATTAAGTCATGGGCACTCTGCTTGTTTGTCCCTTCTGTCATTTCACAACACCTCAAGGCACCATCTCTGAGGAGTGAGGGCTGCCCTGACATGAGGTCTGGGGGCACTTTGGCTGTGAACTTCCAAACCTCTAGATTCTGGACCATAGATTTCCCAGTCCAAAGTCTTTCCTTTAGTAGTAGCACAGGTGGGCTAAGATAGACGTCGGAGTCTCTCTGTGCATTACTCAGGTTCTCCCGACCATTTACCTGAAGTAGGTGAACATTTACACTCCATTTTATAACTTAAGGAATTTGGAAACTTCATCCTGGGTCACCCAGCCATCTAAATAGATAAAAAGGACATCAGGGTCACTCCTCTCGAACCCAGGCCCTCCTGCCAATAGGAAAGTGTGTATTCATTACATAATTGAGTTCATAACAAAGGTAAAATAATATGTGGTAACCAGAAACACTAAGCCATAAACCACATACCCATGCCCTTTCATAGTGCATTGTTTTGGGAAACACATTCTCCATGTGACATAGTCCCTCCTGGACCATCTGGTCACAGGGCAGATGGGGTCTGTCCCAGGTGACAGCTACACACAGGGCCTGTATCTCACATGTGCTGATGGTCTGTTGTGTTATGCCTTCCTCTCGAAGGCAGATAGCCAAGCTTCCACCACTTTGGTAAACCTAGTGCTGTGTAGTGCGATGCCTGAGCAGAGACCGCCTCTCTAGGAATATCGATGTAATTGAATTAATATGTGACTGCTGTTCTTCTGTGTTAGAATTCAAGAAGGAAGACAACAGATAAAAGGCCAGCAGGAGAGGATTCAGTAAGTGGGGGCATAGGAAAGAGGAAGGTAGAAGGGAAATGCTAACAGAAGGAGAAAGAAAAGAAATTCAGAAAGAGGAAGAAAGGAGGAGCCTCATGCCATCATGGGTGGGGCAGGCAGTTGGGCTTTCCGTCTCACTGAGTGGTCCCCTCCTGTGACCCTCCAAGGGCGACCTTGCTTGTCTTGTGGGGACCTCTCTTTTGGACTGGGGTGTCCCCACGGCTGCAGCCAGAGTGGCCTCTTTTGTGGCCTGAGGGTCCTTTCATAATTTATTTTTTCTTACTGCAGCTGCCAGCCACATTGGGAAAAGTACTCAACAGGTAGGACCTCTGGAAGTTGAGAAGCCGGCAAGACGAAATCATCCAGTCCCAACTTTACCCTATCATCAGCACTACTTGAAACTGATTGATTCAAAATAATCATTTGCTAATATTTTTATTTTAGTTGCACATCTCATTAAACTTGGTTTAGGCTACATTACATTGGTTGCTGGGCATTTCACTGTCCTTAATTCTTAAATTGTAAATTCTAGTTAAGCCTTTCTGTGGTTCCAGTTTAAGACATCTTGCACAATTCCTCAAGAGAAGCCATTTATTAAGCCAGAGTTTTAATTAAATTCATTTGTGGATAAATTTTGTGTTTTTGAATTTTAAAAAAAAGTAACAAGCCATTGATTTGTATGTAGTAGGAGGGAGGAGACTTGGTGTCATACTTAGGAATCAGGAATTCTATCTCAAACTCTAGTAAATCCAGCAATGTGCAGGGCAGTTCAAGGTGGAATTTTGTTTGCTTGTTCTAATTCACCAACTAGAGCTTAGTTGGTAAAGAGTAGGGGCAGCTGCGTCTGTCAGGGTCAGAGTTATCTAGGGCTATGGCAGTTAGTAGGTATTGGAGTAAGAAAGGGGTTACTTGGCAGCCTGTGGGGCCTGAGTCCTCACTTGGAAGGCTCTCAGGAAATCGGAGGGGTGAGCAAAGGGTGGAAAATAGCAACCCCTGCAGCAGAGAGACGGGTGGAGCTGCAATGTATAAGACATAGGGAAGGCCAGAGGGAGTGCTTGGAAAAGCGAATGAGAGAGAAGCTGATGTGGTGGCCCTGTGCCAGCCATCCCGGAGCTTGGATGTGGTCGCCCCGTGCATACCATCCCAGAGCTCGGATGTGGTGGCCCTGTGTCTTCTATCCCAGAGCTCAGGACGCTGAGGGAGTTTGAAGCCAGCCTGAACTACACAGAGAGACCCTATTTCAAACCATGGCACCCCCTCTAACAGAAAAAAGAAAGGAATCAGAGCAAGATCTGAGCAAGTTGGAGATCAAGGTACAGGAGAGATTTGTTGAATGAAGCCTGTGAAAGCGTCTACCTTGGCAATGCTGAAAGCATCAGGTAAGGTTCCTCTCTCCAGAAGAGACCGTGTAGCAGTGGGGCTGCCCTACATGGAGGTGGGTACTTATGGCACAGCACGCTATGTCACAGGCCCAGTAGGTTGGTGTGAGCAAGTTGCAGTAGTCATCAGGCGGAGGGAAGAGTTTGTGCTTGCCTGTCCCTGACTCTTGGAAGTTCTGGCTTTATTTTTTAATCTTACCATTACACACAGTGTGAGTTTGGCAAGCTGAGCTTTGAGAAGGAGTAGATACTTGGTGGGATAGGCTTTGCCCTTGCCCTATATGCAGGACAGTGAAGTTGTTCATAAACTGTCTGTACAGAGACAGTGACTTTCTCTGAACTGAATCACTCAACTGCTAGCAGTCAGGTGGCACCTGGCCTACTCTCAGAGGCTCACTCACTTCTTCTCAGCCTACATCTTTAGCAGTTGTAAGGATTTTTGGATTCCCTGATGCCGTGGGGGTGAGCTTCTTGAGTACTCCTATACACTGGCTGCAGCCCACAGTTGCCTGCCCCAGAGGTACTCAGGGGCAGACCCAAGATTAGGAAACTGATACCCTCACTCTGAGCCAGGGAGCTCTTAGAAGGCCCATCATATTTAAAACAATAGCAAGTGCTCATTTTCTAATAGTTATTTCCAGAATTCTGTGATAATTTCTTTTTATTTTTTAAAAGTATTTAGTACAGGGTCTACAGAGTCACTATGTAGGTTGGACTTATTGTGATCTGCCTGCTTTGAGCCTTCCAAGTGCTGGGATTATAGGTGTGAGCCACCATGCCCATTCTCGATTGCCCTCTCAGTGTGCCCTGGGGTTGGGGCTGGCACGTCACATTGGGGCTCGAACCCAAGTCCCTGCACCTGCCTAAGCAGGTACTTTAGTCTGCTGAGCTATCTGGCCCTGTGACACTTTCTTGATACAAATGTTTCTAGGATATTAGCTGTTTGATAAAGATTGCAGGACTGGGGCTTCATTTCAGCAGTTAGTCATGGCATGGTTGGCCAGTGCTTAGAGGGAAGATGGTCTTCTTTATTTTGTTTTGTTTTGGTGTCATTGAGGATTGAACCCAGGGGCTCTGCACTGAGCTACAGCCCCTGCTCTTATCTTATAGTTGGAAACATTCCCTTGCTAAGATGCTCAAATTGGCCACATTGTCATCCTCCTGACTCAGTTGCCCGTAATGCTGGAATTATGGGTGTGTGCTTCCATCCCTGTCTAAGGAGGTGCGCTTGTGTGGGACAGTCTTGGGACATTCACTGAACACGCTTGCAGGACTGTCCTGGCCTGTTTCATTGTGGGCAGGCAGCCCTCTGCACAGTTGTCTTAAGTTATTCTTCTCTTGTTGCTGGGACAAACACCTGACACCCAAAATGAAAGAAGGAAAGGTTTATTTAGCTCACAGTTAGTGGAGGTTTCAGTCCATACTTGGCTGGGTCCAAGGCAGATCGGCACATGGCAGAGAGCAGCAGTTCATGGCAGCGGAATAGCAACAATGGCAACAGAGAGAGTCTGTCTCTCTGTCTCTCTTACATTACATTCAGACTCTCTGCCTCAGCCTATCCGCCTCAGGCCACACCCATAATCTCAGCAGTGCTCAGACCCAAAATCCCATCATTACTAAAACCCATAATCCCAGTGGATCATGAGTCAGTCTCAAACTCTAGAAGTCCCCGCCCATGATTCTATGAGGCTTTGTGGGGACAACTAGACACAAACCATAATGAGGTAATGTGGTTATTACCCTATCTTGTGTTCTATCACCAGGGGCTTAGAGAAACTGTCATCAGAATAAGGGGAAGGCGGGAAGTGCGGCTGGCTGGCCGAGGGGGAGCAGCAGACAGGCTGAGCTTTGGGGAAAGGAACCAAAGTGAAGAAACAAAAAAGAAGAGCCAGGAGAAAGCCTCAGCAGCCCTGGCAGGTTTCATGAGAAAGCGCAGCGCTGCTCTTCCCTTTGCTGCCTGTCTGTGTTTCCTGGTGGCTTTTGAAATAGGTGTGTTTGTTGTCATAGCATTTTCGAGGTAGGTTGGAGCGCTTCTGTGTGCTGTGTAAGAATATAAAGCAGTTCCTGGAGATCAAAGGCCAGTTTGCTGGCAGAAAGTAACTCAGTACTGGCCTTGCCTCCCACCCCCATTGAAACCCCACCTTTGTAGGCCTTTATCCCTGCTCTCTTCCGAGTAATGACAGCAATTCTCTATAGGGTAAGTTCAATTGTTTAAAAGTTTGAGAGTCCCTTGTACATATGAAGCATCTTTGTACACTGTAAAGTTCTGTCATTTTAATTCATAATTATAAAGCTAGACCTCTATAATCATTGAAATGGAATAAAAATGAGTGGCTCATGTCACCATTTTACAATGGGACTGTTTAAAAATCTTAGCTTTAACAAATTAGCCATTTCTGAAGTGAAATCATGGCCATCAAAACTAGAGTCCCTACGGGGCTGGGGAGATAGCTCCGTGGCACAAGTGCCTGCCTGACAAGTGCAAGGTCGTGAGTTTGAATCCTGGTTCTACCAAAACAAACAAACAAACAAACAAAAATCTAGAGTCCTTGCTGGGTTTAGCATACATACCCAGTTTCCCCCAAAATAAGACCTACCTGGAAAGTAATTGGTCTTACAAACTAGAGGTCACAAGTTCCAGCCCCCATCAGCCCATCCTTGCCCCCCTTTTTCTGCCTCATCTACCTTAGCTTCACTCCTCTGTAAGGCAAGAGAGTCAAGGATGGGCTGACTGAGGCTGGCATTTGTGATCTCTAGTCCTCAAGTCTGTTTATTTTCCAGTTAGGTCTTATTTTGGGAAAAACATGGGTGATATCTTAAATATCTTAGTATATGAAAACTGCATGTATCTAACTGGGTGGAGCAGGGAACTTGCCTGCTTTACAGCTGAATAAGGTAATGGGCTGGGGACATTGCTGTGAGCTGTGAGCCCAAATGAGCCTTAAGTTCTGGGGGTCTGGTGCAGTATCTCAGAGACGGGAGTGTGAGTAACAAGTTAGTGTCACCACCCTCGGGCCACATTTCCAGTAGGTGAACTTTGGGGAGCAAACTGCATCCGAACCATGGTAGCCCCTACATTGGAGGCTTAATTTTTATCCTTGTAGGGTAAATGTGGCCCCACTCCTGGGAAGGTGAGCAGAGAGTCCACTCCATTCATGTAAAGGGACCTCATGAGAAGATAACAGATGCCAGGACCGTACGTTTTCTCATGAAAATATGTGCCTTAGCATGACAGTAACCAGCTGTGTATCTTAGTAGCTGCTCTGGGAGAAGGTAGGAAGCAAGTTTTGTTTTCACCCACTTGGAAAACAAACAGCAGGGTGTACACAGGTGTGTCAAAAAGTAGCAGCAGATGAGTTTTACCTACGTTACGTGCTGTGTTACACCAGTGTGACATTTTTGTGTATCTATGGTTTGTTTTATTAAATGGTTTCTTTTGGTTTTTCTTATAGAATTAGCCCAATTCAGTACAATGGTACATGATAATCTGCTTTTTTGAATTCTTTTGGTGGTCCCAGGGATCAAACTCCAGACCTTATGCTTGCCTGGCAAGTACCTTTTCCACTGAGCTGTATCCCCAGATCCCATGCTTTGAGAACTTCCAGAGGAGGTCAAAAGTGAGCCATCAGGTGATTCTGCCACTGATAATGATAACTTGGATCATGTGAACTGAAGAAGTGTGATGAGATAGAGAAAATAGGACAGAGAAGTGCAGAATGAAGACTTTGATTCAGATGAGGAATAAACAGTAATGTAAATAAATATTTGCCTAGTTAAAATGCTACAAAATTGTCATGTATGCCTGAAGAATAATCTAACATTAGAACTAGGTCAGGAAATGTTATAAGGTTCTTGCCAGGGATAAAACCTGTTGGACAGAATGTCAACATTGTGATCCAGTGTTGGGAACTGTGATGGATAATGTGCTTCAAGATGTCATGAAACACAATAATAATGAAATACAAGATGAACATTCTGTGTGCATCAATAGTAACCCTTAAAAATATATATTTATCATGACACCTCACTGCCTGAACAAGAAGCCTTTATAGAAGGACCTTATCATTCTAACTGTCATAATTTAAATAATTTATGGAGAAGTGACAGATGACATTGAGATTTTTAAAACAATAATGACACTCAAGATATTTG